>WNWK01004993.1:0-27500 GCA_009830355.1 Cherax destructor | reverse complement strand
TGCTAGAATTTAGGCGTACTAGTACGACCAAAACCCTGGCGCGTAAGCCGTACTAGTACGGCCGAAACCCCGAAAGGGTTAATCCCACTCCTCTCCCCATCACCCTAGCATTTACTTCTTTTACAACCCCATCTATAAATATATTAAACAACCATTGTGACATCACACATCCCTGTCTAAGTCCTACTTTTACCGGGAAGTAATCTCCCTCTCTCCTACTCGCCCTAACCAGAGCATCACTATCCTCATAAAATCTCTTTACAGCATTCAGTAACTTACTACCTATTCCATACACTTGCAACATCTGCCACATTTCTACCCTATCCACTCTATCATATGCTTTTTCTAACTCCATAAATGCAATGAAAATTTCCTTACCTTTATATAAATACTGTTCACATATACTCTGCTTCAATGTAAACACTTGATCTACACATCCCCTACCCACTCTAAAACCTCCTTGCTCATCTGCGATCCTACTCTGTCTTACCTCTAATTCTTTCAATAACAACCCTACTGTACACTTTACCTGGTATACTCAGTAAACTTATTCCCCTAAAATTTTTACAATCTCTTTTGTCACCCTTCCCTTTATATAAAGGAACTATACACGCTCTCTGCCAATCCTTAGGTACCTTACCCTCTTTCATACATTTATTAAACAGATACCAACCACTCCAACACAATATCTGCCCATGCTTTTAACATTTCTGTCATGATCCCGTCAGTTCCTGCTGCTTTACCCCCTTTCATTCTACGTAATGCCTCGTGCACCTCCCCCACACTCGCATCCTGCTCTTCCTCAATCCTAAAAGATGTTATACCTCCCTGACCAGTGCATGAAATTACCGCCTCCCTTTCTTCATCGACATTTAAAAGTTCCTCAAAATATTCCCGCCATCTACCCAATACCTCCAGCTCCCCTTCTACTAACTCTCCTACTCTGTTTTTAACTGACAAATCCTTTCGTTCCCTAGGCTTTCTTAACTTGTTTATCTCACTCCAAAACTTTTTCTTGTTTTCAGCAAAATTTTGTGACAGTGCCTCTCCCACTCTTTCATCTGCTCTCCTTTTGCACTCTCACCACTCTCTTCACCTTTCTTTTACTCTCCATATACTCTGCTCTTCTTACAACACTTCTGGTTTGTAAAAACCTCTCATAAGCTACCTTTTTCTCTTTTATCACACCCTTTACTTCATTATTCCACCATTCACTCCTCTTTCCTCCTGCACCCACCCTCCTATAGCCACAAACTTCTGCCCCACATTCTAATACAGTGGACCCCTGGTTTTCGTAATTAATCCGTTCCAGATGGAGTTACTAACACCGAATATTACTAACTCCGAATCTATTTTCCCCATAAGAAATAATGGAAATTCAATTAATCCGTTTCAGACACCCAAAAGTAAAAATAAAATATTTTTGTACATTAAATCTACATTAAATTACACAGAAAACAATGAGACATGAATAAAACTAAACTAAATACTCATACTGTTAATTACTTTCAAAAATGCTCAATGTTATTTTCCTATAAGATAATTTCAATTTTTACTATTATGTTACCATCCTACTAAACACCTGTTACAGTGTAATATCATCATATTGTAATTTGAACAATGTAATATCATCATATTGTAATTTGAACAATCTAATATTTAAGTAAAACAAACTCAATCAATTTCTCTAATATTATGTACATACGTAGTCTATAAGCCATGCGTGTCGTAAGAGGCGATTAAAATGCCGGGAACAAGGGGCTAGTAACCCCTTCTTCTGTGTGTATTACTAATTGTAAAAGGAGAAACTTTCGTTTTTCCTTTTGGGCCACCCCGCCTTGGTGGGAAACGGCCGACGTGTTGAAAGAAGAAGTAGTAGTCTATAAGCCATTAGATTAAGCTGCCCTTAATGCCATGGCATGTTAGTGGCTCTCTTGCATTTCAGTTTATGATTGTAATTACAAAATCTATGTAAACTTGCAATGAAATAAAAATTCTATTCTATTCTAATAATAACATGACACTTACCTTTATTGAAGAGTTGTTGATGTGTGGAAGACGGGAGGAGGGGAGAGGATGGAAGAGTTGCTATTGTTTGGAAGGGGAATCCCCATCCATAAAGACTTCAGGTACCACATCCTTTTCCTGGGTTACTTCCCTTCTTTGTTTTTTAATGCCACTAGGATCAGCTCGAGTCACTGGACCCTTGCTCAAAAAAGTGTTACAGAGAGTTCTGTTTCTGGCGTATGTTTGGAATTGTGCCAGTGACAGGGGTGTGTGTTTGGGGACAGGACAAGATAGTCCTTCAATATGACACTAATATAAACTCTACGGCTTATTTATCTATGACAATTCATCTAATATGACATAATAAACAATATTAATAACATAGAAACATGACATATACTCTAGAATGAATAAAATATTACGAATGTGAGGACTGGTGTTGTGTTGTTTGTTGTTGGGTGTATAAGGGCCACTGAAAGATAAGCCTTACATAGTGATGGCTGCCAGACACGGCGGTGTTGTCAGTCACCCTATATAACTCCAACGACATTGGAGGAGTTAAGTTTCGTGTCGTCATTTTTCTATCGCTTAATCGCTTAACTTACTTGCTACACTTTATCGCTGGCTGGCACTATAGCCTTTATCAACTCCTGCTGCTTTAGTATCATAACATATCGTAGAATCACTAATCACTTAAGAAGACACATTCTTCCCTCTCATCCCTTTACCAAAGGGCTGGCACTAGGAGCTTTCTTTGGGCCCATGGTGGCTTATTTAGCAGTTGCAAGCACTAAAAACAATGGAATAATGATGAAATGTATCGTATTAACGCGTCGGTGACCGTCACTCGCTGGTAAACAATGGCACTCTGACTCTGAATGGAGTGTCGGGCCACGCGTACATGTCCGGGACGAATTACGATCTCCAAACCAATGTTTTTACGAAAAAAAGTTACTAACTCCAAATATTACGAACTCCAATGACTACAAACATCGGGGGTTCACTGTACTGCATTTTTAAAACTATCCCAACCCTCTTCAAACCCCCATCCCCCCTATTCATACTTGCATTTACCCACCTTTCAGCCAATAGTTGCTTATATCTCACCCTAACTTTCTCCTCCCTTAGTTTATAAACTTTCACCTCTCTCTTACTTGCTGTTGCCATTATCCTTATATCCCACCTACCTCTTACTCTAACTGTAGCTACAACTAAATAATGATCCGATATATCTGTTGCCCCTCTATAAACATGTACATCCTGAAGCCTACCATCAACCTTTTATCCACCAATACATAATCTAACAAACTACTTTCATTACGTGCTATATCATACCTTGTATACTTATTTATCCTCTTTTTCATAAAATATGTATTACAGTGGACCCCCGAGTTTCGTAAAAACTTCACTCCTGAAGTCTGCTCAAGTGCCATTACCGAACGAATTTACTCCCTTAAGGAAAAATTTCACGTAGGTTAGTCTATTTCAGACCCCCAAAAATACACTTCCACAAGAACTTACAAAATTATACTTACATAATTGCACGATTTCCGGGGTATTCGTTAACCGAGGGTCCACTGTACTTATTACCAAACCTCTTTCTACACACAGTTCAATTAAAGGCTCCCCATTTTCATTTACCCCTCATTCATACATTCATACATATATGCACATATACATATATACTGTTTGAGAAAAATTCACATATTGCTTGAAAACTTAATATTAAAGAACCTTTCCATTTATGGAGGGGGATTTGATATACTACAGTATATACTGTATATTAGTATGAATGGATACATTTACTGAAAAAGGATGAAGTACAGTAGATAAATATATGAGTTTGCTTATATTTTATTTCTTTTTTAGGTACTGTCAGGCATCACATTCACAAAATTTGGAGGCATCATTGTCTTAGCCTTTGCTCACTCGAAAATCTTCAAAGTTTTCTACTTCCGCATGTACCTTGGTATCGTACTGTTTGGTGCTGCGCATGGTTTGATATTCTTGCCTGTTATGCTCAGCTTCTGTGGTAAGTATATCGTGGTATAATTTACAAAATACTGTTATCATAACAATAACAAAAAAAGGCACAATACCGTGACTGGAACAATACACACACAACCCGCACATATAAAAATAGAGGAGCTTACGACGACGTTTCGGTCCGACTTGGACCATTTACAAAGTCAATGGTCCAAGTCGGACTGAAACGTCGTCGTAAGCTCCTCTCTTTTTATATGTGCAGGTTGTGTGTGTACTGTTATCATATATTAATGTAAAAGTACAAATTTGTAAGGAGGACCAAGTAGAATCCTGTGTAATAATGTACCTTGAATCTGACACTAAAAAGTTTATAGTATTTTATTTACCTTGCTAAATTCAGTAAAAAAATTTATATACAAGGCATGTTCAAAATGTTCTTATTTTTAATATTTCCCATTTTGCGAAAAAAATTGCATAAAATTTACAAATGCTTGTGACATTACAGTTTTAAGGGTATTTTATCATTTTTATTCAATGTTGTGTATTACTACATTTCAAATTTCTCATGACCAAGTGGTTATCCCATGCTAGCTTTACTTCTGAACTCTGATTTGACATCCAGTTCACTTAAAATATTTTAAATACAGTTTACCTCTCTAAAATGATGAGTAGATTCTCTTGTAATGATGGGTAGATTTCCTGCCTAGATTCTCTTGCAATGATGGGTAGATTTCCTGCCTAGATTCTCTTGCAATGATGGGTAGATTTCCTGCCAAGATTCTCTTGTAATGATGGGTAGATTTCCTGCCTGTATCAGTTTATAATTTCATTCTAATTTCAGTCACATTGACATGCATACTGAATGCACTATTGAGTCTAAATATATTGTAAAATATTTTTCTTTCACCTTCTCAGAGTCAAAAATTCCAGTTGTGCATAACAAACAGGACACTAATATCTCTTAAAGTGGATATTCTAATAAACTTAGACTTCTGGTACTGTTATTGTATTGAAGCAACTTAGAATTTTTTTAAAGAACTTCTGACATTCAATGAATTTGCATTTTGCACAGTTTTCAATGGGAAATGCAACATGTACCACAATTCTTGCATTTCCATCTACTATGCTGCACTGATAAATGATAAAATCTTTGAGGGATTGTGTCTAAAGTATTTGTTATTGAAAACATGCCTTTTATATCATATTAATATATGCTTCTTGCACCAATTGTTTTCATGTTCCTAGCACTATTTCTGCCTCAAGAACTTTGGTGTGCTTAATAGCAATCTATGGTATACCATTATTTTAATAACCTGTATAGTGTTTTATTAGCTTCAAGGGTATGACATTAACCAGCTTGATGGTACAGAATGTCATATTCGTTAATTAAAAATGTTTAAGGACAAAGTTGACAAGGATTGAAGGAGAATTTCTAAAGCAGCATTGTATTTGGTGATAATTGATATACAGTGCTTGTCATTAAAGTATGCTGGCTCCCTCTAAAATCATGACCACAGAATAGGTTGTTCCTTGTACTTTAGGATGTCCTTCAACCATGTAGGAAGTGATTAACACACTTTCTTCAGGGTTTCATGGGGTATATTCTCCCACAGCTCACAGATGGTATCCTAAAGCCATAGAAGGGAGTTGATATCCTTGCCCTAGTAGATCTCTCTTGTCTCAGCCCATAGGTTCTCAATGGGGTTCAAGTCTGGCGAGTTTCCTGGCCAGTCATCAAAGAAGGGTACCCCAGTCACAAAGTCATTGAACAATAGATTTTGCTGTATGGCAAGGAACACTGTTTTGTACGAAATCTTGTACCACACTGAAAGATTCAGGCAAATGATAACAGACCCAGTCTAGGTACATTATTCTTATTAACATTAGTGGGGATGTTTCTCTAGTGCTTCTGATATTGGGCATATCATCAATACTGTCCTTGTGGAACCAACACAACCAGGTCCTCATTGGACACTTGCACACATTGCTGGCTTCTACTGTTTCCTTCATTTAATGGCTTACATTATGTAGTCCAACGATCTCTGCAATTCTCTCATGTCCACATTAATTCATCAATACCCAAAAATGTCTTGATAAATTTGGCCCTCAAGACCACATGGGACAGGGACCCCGTATACACAAAACCATCCACCACACAACCCTAGAAGGCACTGATGATGCAGCCATAGGGCATCCTGAGACATCCCACTTTGAGTTGCCAGGACAGTATTAACTTTTTGTCTCGTCAACAAATGTGCCGGGGTAGGATACTCATTTGGACATTAAGTTACATCGGGTGCCTTCCACCCAGCATACTTTAACCCTTTTGCTGACTATGCCATAGTACTGTGGCTTTGTGCCATAGTACTATACCATGAGCTCAGCTCACTCAAGCTGTGGGCAGTAAATTTGGGCCTAGATGTGAAAGAATGGGTCTATGTGATAAGTATGCACCATATAAGAAAATCCTGCATTATGGAGTGCATAATGAGAAAAAAAAACTGACCATGTTTTTGGTTTAAAACAGTGACTTTGTGGTGTATTCTCAATTTCTTGGTTTTGTTTGATAGAATGGAAGATATATTACAGACAGAGATGATTTTGATTGGTTTTAGGACTGAAAATAGCTTGATGTTGAGCTCAGTGTAGCAGAAATGTTCGATTTTTGCTGATGTTCAAGAGCAAACAAATCACGTCATGCATCCAGTGCACGTCAATTGGTGGGTCTGATATGCGTTCACAAATGCACTGATATTATTTATACAATTATTACAATATTGCATAACAGTAAATCTTTTACTTTTTGTGTGAATAAAAATTCTTAGTATGAATAAAAAATCAAAATGGAACATTACTAATGAACAGAGGAAATGTTATTTTAGTGCCAGGAATGCCTGCATTGTTTATTCTAAATCATATTTTAAAATTTGTGTGCAGTTGGCCAAATTACCAATTTCTGATCACTTTATTGGGTAGTTGAAATAGTTGATTACGCAATCTCTTGTGCTTAGTCGATAAAATGGAAGACATATGTACTAGTGAAATAGCTAAAAATTTGGTCTACTGGAACAGTGTAATTGGCCTAAAATAGGACTCAAAGTGGACAAAATCATTAATTCTTGGACTTAGTTGACAAGTTTGTCTGGATAGTGAAAGGGTTAATGACGAACACTGTACATTAATTAATAAATTTTTAAGAAAACAGGTAAATGTATTTTAAAATAAAATTATGAGTAGGTTCAAACTTCTAGAGTTAACCAACCACAGTTAAAGTTAAGATTATTTTTTCTTTTATAACGAAAGTTTTCCTTTTGCTGCATTTTGTACCATTGTTCAGAGAAAGCTCCTAATCCCAAATTCAGTAAATTCTGTACTATCATTCAGTTTGGCATCAGTACTTGCTTTCAAATTTAATATGTTCTGTACCATCTTTCAGTTAGGCACTAGTATTTTTTTTTAACACCAACATCTCCCACCAAGGTAGTGTCCAAAAAAAAAAATCCACTTTGTCATTCATTTGATACAATACAATTTTTATTTGCAAAGGTTACAGTGTGTGATTTACATTTTATAAAATGTTAAGTACAAAGAAAGCCACTAACATGCCTGAGCATTTCAGGCAGACAGTGATGTCTGCCAGAAGTATGCTGACTTTACAGTTCAGATTGTCCTCCGAATTGCAACAACCTCCTTCAAAATGCAGGCACTTTACTTTCCACCTCCAAGACTCGAGTACAGATAGCTGGTTTATCCTCAGTTCCTTCATAAATGTCACTTGCCTCACATTCCAACAGTGCATAGTAATAAAAAGAACCACCTGACTTCACTCCTAACTAATGCACTTAAACAAGTGTGTTGGATTTCCAATATTTTTTTTTAACACTTCGGTGGTTTCCCACCAAGGCAGGGTGACCCATAAAGAAAAAATAACCCAAAATATATGTATCAGTTTCATACCTTCTAGACCATTTATGGATGTGATTGATAATTCATTTGAGTGATGTAGATTTATACAACTTATAAGATAAAAGCATTACTGTTGACTAATGACAGAGGAAGAGATTGGAATATATATTGGGGCCTTGCATAATTGTCCTTGCTTCATAACAGTTGCTGAAAATTACATGCAAAGCAGTTGCATTTTTTCCGTATGTCAACAATAATAATTCTGCAAAGTCTGTCAATTGCAAAACATTGCATATTAAATTATTAGACAAAACACTTTTATTAGGTTTTGTCTTTATAAATGTAATTATTTTGTCATTTTAACATCAGGAGCACTTAACGATTTTTATAATAAGGCATAATGCTGACAGAATTATTATCATTATTATATAAAGTACATAATTAAAAGTTCAATGCCTGGACTCTTGAAGGAGGAGTGGGAGGGTCCTTTGCACTTTGTAAAACAGCTATTAATTGAATTATGGTGAATAATTGACCCGAAATAATAGGAAACACACTTAGCAGGAGACAGCCAGTGTCATAAAAATAATGTAATTAGAACAGTTCTAGGATAATTGTGGTGAAAAAAGTTGTACTGTCAATACACATTATAAATTTAAATTACAATAGATCAGAAATGAACACAATAGTTCTGTTCTTGAAAATAGCATGTAATTAAAAAATTATAAAATGAAGTGAAGAACATATGGGGAAAAATAAGGGTACGTTCATAAGACCCCACAAAAATACAAAACTTGAACCCTTTGAGGGTCGAGACCCCCGATCCTGAACTCCCTCTCAGGGTTGAAAAATTTTCAAAAAAAAAAAAAAAAAAACTTATGGAATGATAGAGAATCTTTTCCCCTGACACCAGAAGTATGAAATTTGATGGAAAGCTTACGGAATTATGTTCTCGCGAAGATAGTGATCTCGACAATATTTACGCATCAGCGATTTTGCCCACTTTGAGCCCTGTTTTCCGCCAATTACAATGTTCCAGTCGACTAAATTATAGCTATTTCGCTAGAACTCCATTTGTTCTATCGATTGAGTACAAGAAACCACCCATTTACCGATTTCAACTACCCAATAAAGTGGTAAGAAATTGGCAATTTGGCCAGTTTCACACAAATTTCAAAAGATGCCAATTTCAAAATAGGGTCCAGAATAAACAAGACAGACATTCCTGGCACTAAAATAACATTTTCTCTGTTCATTAGTCACGTCTCCAGGCCCCTCTTATATTACTCTTGCTTTCCATTTTGAATTTTTATTCTCACAAAAAATAAAAGATTTACTGTTATGCAGACTACTGCAATATTGTAAAAATGGTATAAATAATATCAGCGCACTTGTGAAAGAATATTAGACTCACCAGTTGACATGTATTGGATGCGTGGTGTGATTTGTTTACTCTTGAACATCGGCCAAAATCTAACATTTCCGCTACTTTGAGCTCAATTTCAAGGTACTTTTCATCGTGAAATCATCTCTATTTCTGTAATATATCTTCCATACTATCAAATGAGACCAAGAAAATGAGAATACAACCATAAATACCATATGAAAATACACTGCAAAGTCGATGTATCAAAAAATGGAGTTTATCGACTAAACTGATGCACATTGTATATGAAGTACAGGTAGATACTGTATAACCATTATATCCAGGTTCCTCTCATAATCTAGGTTAAAACCTAGATTATGCAAATGAATAGAAGCCAAGGATATGTAAATAGAGGTGGTGGTACCTCTCAGGCAGGTGCAGAACTTGTGAACTCAAAATATGCAAGTCATTTCCTCTTATAACCAGAATTATACAAATGGAAAGAAACAAAGAATATATAAATCTTGGAGTACCTCTCATTTTATATACATATAAACATTATGATGATGAAAGTATTTTTCTTTTTGGGTCACCCTGCCTCGGTGGGAAACGGCCGATGTGTTAAAAAAAAAAAATAAACATTATCTCCAGTATCCACATTTTAGCCCTGATGGTGCAAAGGGTATGGAAACACAGTACAGTGGACCCCCGAGTTTCGTAAAAACTTCATTCCAGAAGCCTGCTCAAGTGCCATTACTGAACGAATTTACTCCCTTAAGAAAAAATGTCAAGTAGGTTAGTCCATTTCAGACCCCCAAAAATACAATTACAAAAGCACTTACAATATTATACTTACATAATTGTACGATTTCCGGGGTTTACGAAACTCGGGGGTCCACTGTACGTATCGAATGGTATGCAAGAAACGGCTAATTTAGTCACATTGATTAGATCAGCAACTCCCAGGATGATGAACAATTTACAGTGGACCCCCGAGTAACGAGCACCCCGGAAATCGTACAACTATGTAAGTATAATATTGTAAGTGCTTTGTAAGTGTATTTTGGGGTCTGAAATGGACTAACCTACTTGACATTATTTCTTAAGGGAGTAAATTCGTTCAGTAATGGCACTTGAGCAGGCTTCTGGAATGAATTTTGCTCGTTACTCGGGGGTCCACTGTACTGTATATATAAATGATGTACAGTGGACCACCGGTTTTCGTAATTAATTCGTTCCAGAATGCTGTTCAAGTGCCGTTACCAAACAAATTTATTCCCATAAGGAATAATGTGAATTAGATTAGTCCTTTTAGACCCCCAAAAATACACTTACAAAAGCACTTACAAAAATACACTTATATAATTGTTTGAGTTTGGAGCAGTACGAAAACCGGGAGTCCACTGTATACTGTAATGGCCCTAAGAACTCCAAACACAAACATTATCATGGCAGTGCTACAAGATCATCCATTCACTTTCTCATTTACAGTATTTTTCACACTTTAGTATCAATCACTAACATATTCAACATTGGTATAAATACACCCAGGGTACATAGATGACTGGTGAAAGCACAGGAATGAGAAGTTAGTCAAATTATTGGGTACTAGCCTTCATGTACCCCTTATAGCTATTTTCCCCTAAATTTACTCCATGCTAAATGATAAATATAGCATGGTCATTGAAAATACGCTGCAATTTTTCAACCTCGTTATCACGTGTTAATAGATAGTGTCAAATGAGCTGTCTACTGTACTTTGCATATAAGTTCAGCTAGATATTCTTGTGTATATATTATTGCATTGTTGTTGTTGTGTGTGTGTAGAGGTGGGCTGCTTAAATAATTGAAGTTTTCTGCTTGTAACCTTGTGAAAGTGAATATTTAATTTCTGTAGAATAATAGTGAATTATGTTTTCTTTTGGTGCAAGATTTTAATCCTTTTTTTAGTGAATAGCCATAATTATCACAAAATTATATTTAATTTAAATAGTGGTAGCAATATTTCACAGTATTTAGGCATTGTTAGATATTAAGCTTTTTAGTGTGTGAACTAACTGTATTTGTAAATCAATATCCCTTTAGCTACAATGCCATTTAGGAATATTTCCTTTATAACTTGCAAGACAGTGAAGTGGAAGGTCATAGCAAATGTGTTTTTAAGACACTTGAGTTTTTAATGTGTATTATAGCTTCATTATTATTATTATAATTATTATTATTATAATTATTATTATTATTATTATTATTATAATCAAATAGAAGCGCTAAATATAGCTTCATTAGTGATTCTGTTTTACCCATCTACATCATAATTTTAAAATGGGTATTGAATTAAAATCCTTCTATTCAACACAGTTAATCTTGTCTGGTTTTGGGATAATTTCATGACTGGTACAAGAGTTGATTGGCACAATGTTAATTTTAATGTGTAATGTGTCATTCCCAAGTGATGGGTCATGGAGATACACTGCTGCTGTTACTGAAATGGACAAGTTGGGGAGAGGACAATTTTCTACAGTAAGAAACACTTAAAAGATCATCCTTTTCATTTAATACCAGAAAAGATACAATAGACAATGGAATTATCCATTTCTCAAAGAAATTAAAAGAAGATCTGTTCTGTTGTCTGTTATGGAAGATATTAATAGTTTAAAAGTGAAACAAGTTACTGAAGATGAAATGGTGAAAAGTTTATTTTCATTGAAAAATATGTTGAGTGGTTTTCAATAGAAGAAAGGAACATCTCATAACTTTTAAAGTTGCATTTAATAAAAGAAATATGAAAATGTTGTGACAGAAAAAAAGTTGAAGCGATTTTCTTGAAAGTAATAGGTACATTAAGAAATGACTGGAAGGCAGTACATATTTGACACGGACGATTATAGAATACATTCTACCATCCTATACTACAAAATGTCAAAATTGAAAGATGGCTGATGAACAGATATGTGCATATCCTATTCTTAAGCAGGGCAAACATTTAGTAGTGATAAACTAAAATGTGCATTTTTGCAGTCCATAAAGTATGAGTCACTGTAGTCTGTGAAAAAGAAAAAATGCAGTCCTACCTGACTTGCAACTCACAAAATTTTGTGGTGGTTGCAGCCAGTATTGTTTTTGGGGCATGATCAGATATGATCATAAGTTACATAAAATCCTTGGATTAACCTATCTGGGCTAAGTGGATCACGGATTTAAAGATCTGTATTTTCTAGTGACACTTGATCTTTGCTAATCAGTGTGAACAGGGAAAAATAAACTTTTCCACTTTTTTAATTGCTTGACATCTTCCTATTAAAAGGTTACTTTATCACTGAGAAAGGATTGTACATAAGGTGATGGAAAAGTTCCTAGACAGTAAGTGGACCCCCGGTTAACGGCCATAATTCGTTCGAGAATGCTGTTCAAGTGCCGTTACCGAACGAATTTATTAACATAAGGAATAATGTAAATTAGATTAGTCCTTTTGGACCCCCAAACATACACTTACAAAAATACACTTACATAATTGTTAGTGTTTGGAGCAGGCCGTTAACCGGGGGTCCACTGTATTTTCATATTGTACAAACATTATTGCAAAAGTGATTATCTATGTGAAAAATTACTTATTTTTATTTATAGAAGCAGTAAAATACTTTTGGCTTCGTGTTTCTTTTATTTAAATTTGCTTTGAGCATTTTCCCAGGATGCAAATACAGTGGACCCCCGGTTACCGAACACCCCGGAAATCGTACAATTATGTAAGTATAATATTGTAAGTGATTGTGGAAGTGTATTTTTGGGGGTCTGAAATAGACTAACCTACGTGACATTATTTCTTAAGTAAATTCGTTCGGTAATGGCACTTGAGCAGGCTTCTGGGATGAAGTTTTTTCGTTAACCGGGGGTCCACTGTACAACAGTCATATAACTCTCAGAATCTTATTTCTCTTCCAGGGCAGCAGGTGTAAGATGTGCCTACATATCTTGCCCTGTCTGGGAATTAAACCCAGGCCCCTTCATACTCTGCCTTTCAACGTGTGTAAAATATTTACCATACTTCCCTAATAGGAAAATAGTGCAACAACGCCTGTAGTATGGGGCACCATGAATTTGTTTTATAAGGTTAGACATTTAGCTAGGGGTTTCTTCTTAAGGTGTCATGCTAAAAGAACTCCATATAAAGAAGAGTGAACATGGATTAGGAGCATGTGATCAATGTTTTGATGTTTGTTACCTTATGAAAATAGAAATAGGTAAGAAATGGGAAATCAAAGACACTGATACACAGGGAAGCTAACAAGGAAGAAATGAGACATTTTCTACCAAAATTCAATATAAAGTTCGGAAGGCAGTCTGTCCAGGAAATTATGGAAATTTTCAGTCAGAAGTGTAAAGAGGTGACAGGGAACCTTCATGGGAGGGGACTGGGTTAATGCATAGTTTGATTATTTAATTATTCATGCACAGGATGGAAGAATTCATGGTTTAGCCATTAGTGTAAGGAGGTTAAACCCAGGACAAAAAATTAAACTGGAGAAAAAGTGCAGAACAAGCTCAACAGCAGAGAACAGGGAAGCTAGCCTTAGAGTTAGAAATTTGTTTTTGGATGAGGAATGCAGTAATTTTTTTAAATGAATATCACTGTCAAGGCAAAGACAACTAACTTTACTTCACAGCCATATCAGGTGAAAAACCCCACTGAGGAATGAGATGTTAAACTTAAGGAAGGCAAAGCACATTAAAATTTTTTTAGCATGCAGTGAGTAATGAATAAGAGCCAGTATCAGAGTTAGAAGGGAGGATAAGTAGTGAAGATAAAAACAAACTAGTACAACAAATGAGGTGAATTATTATTATAATCAAATAGAAGCGCTAAACCACAGGGGTTATACAGCTCAAATGAGGTGAAAATACTCAGGATAGAACTAAAGATACGAGTATCTGATTAAATATTGCCAAGAATTTTAAGAAGAGCTGAAATACTGTGCAGGTGCAGATCTTTAACAAACCACAAATGGAGTGGAAGAATGCCAGATGACTAGAAAGTAGCATACATAATGAAAATAAAAAAAAAAAGGGCAGGAAGCTCTGAACCAGACACTGTGTGCCTAACAAGAGTAATGTTTGAACTGCAAGAACACTAGCATGGACTCTGAAATAAAACTTGTCTTACAGTTTGTAGAGTGAGAAACGTACTAAGAGGGGTCAGACAGTACAGTATACAGGAGGATGGATGGACTATACATTACTAGACTAAGAAAGCATTTGATAGTGCTGCATACACTACTTTTTAAATTGGAGAAATGAATTAGCTAAAAAGGAAGGGTATCAGTATGGATGCAGGGTGGGGGTAATTTTATTACTTGTGGCTCATTCTTGAGTATGCAGTACCATTGCTAAATCGTTGCCTGTTAAGATCTTGTACTCTCGTAAATGTGGCTGGAGGAGTTGTCTTAAAACCTGGCACTGCCTCTTAACTTGCTGCACCAGATTCACTCTCCCAGCCTTGTGGGCCCTGTCATACTTATGTATGGAGTTTTCCACCACCACTTCATCAAGTACCTGTTTCCTGCCTCTCAAACGGCCTGTTCCTGTCTGCCCTATCAATTTCTGAGTATTTTGTATGTTATGTCACCCATCTAGGGCTGTTAAATTAAGTTCTTTTAGCCTTTCCTCATACCTGTTAGCTCTGGAACTAGTCTCGCTGCATACTTCTATATGTCCTCCAGTTTTTTAATATACTTCCTCAGATGTGGAATCCATACTGGTGTTGCATACAAGATGGGTCTGACACATGTTGTATAAAGTACCCTGAATTGTTGAAATTTCAGAATGTCACTTGGAATAGCCAGGTGAGCATGGGCTACATAGGTCATTTGGTTGATGCGAGCCTCTGGTAATGTGTAATGAATAGTTTATGAAAGGCCATTGGTACAGCAGTGGGGTAGTTACTAGTTGATAGGTTAGAGTAAATGGTATTACATAAACCTATAAAATGAATATTTAACCACAAATATGTAAATTGAAAATAAGAAGCCACAGCAAGCTTAGCAATGTGGTTCGAAAACTGTTTGGGCAAACTAATTATCAGTTTAATAGCATTGTTCAAAACACAAATAGAAACTCGAGAGGGTGCAGAGGAAAGCATAAAAACTGGCCCCTGTGCCTATGCCACTGGAGCAGAGAGCATGAGGAAATATGATCACAACATATAATATGTTATGGGGCATAAAAAGAATAAACATGGATAGTGAGTACCAGGGATGCAACAGAAACAAGCAGATACAATTGGAAATTACATCCAAAGGAGCCATAGGAGTATTGTGAAGTATTTCTTCATTGTAAGAGGTAAATAAGTAGAATAAGCTATGTAGTGACACAGTTGAAGTAATCTCCATACATATGTTCAAAAAATAGATATGTTTTTTGCCATATCTGTTTTTGTCATTTGGCCAAAAGCTGAGAGGTGGACTCAAGAACTACAGCTCACTTCTGCAAACTCAAATTGGTAATTGCTTTACCCTCTTATCTTCTACACAGCACTGGAGAGTCCAGGTTTACTAGACAAGCATTCATATACAATAATGGATTTCACTTTTGCAGCCATTTAGTGTTTGTACAATGAAATTTGTCTCTGAACTTGTTTACAAAATCATTTAAAAAATTCTTCTCTTTCAACAAACCTGCCGTATCCCACCGAAGCAGGGTGGCCCAAAAAGAAAAACAAAAGTTTCTCTTTTTAACTTTAGTAATGTATAAAGGGAAGGGGTTACTAGCCCCCTTGCTCCCATTTAAAAAATTGTCCAACGTAATTTAATGTACGTACTGTGCACACACCTCAAATTTTCTTTTTAATTTGTCGTTGTCTGATAAAGGAAGCAAATTTGAAGCGATAATTTGTATATTTTTGATTCTACAGATTAGCGCATTTTGTATCAGTTTGCAAGACTTCTGAGTTACATGGCAGAGTCTTTTAGTATACATTTTAATTACTCAATACATATAAATGGGTATTTTTTCACTACAAGATCCTCAAGCTTTTACTTATATAACATATTGATTCCATTAGCTGCACAAGAAGCTTTAAACTATATATTTGAGTGTCCCTCTACCTTAGGCTCGGCAGCCAATCGTGCACGACGACAGAGGAAAGCAGAGAAGGAAATTGACCATCATGAGCAGGAACGTCGTTGGGTCAAGAAAGTGCCAGCAGGATTTTAGCTCCATACCCAGCAATGGCTTATTTATCTTATCACTGAACTGGAGTAAGAAAATGTGGATAGTGATCATTGTTTTTGCCTGGGTGACCACTGGAAGGCAACGCCTCGGGATCAGTAGCACTCACACTCAGGAAGCTTTTCTTGGGTGCAAGATGTATTGTATAACAACATCCATTAGGAGTCTCAGACATCACTTGACATTCTGTTGCTTGAAGTATTTTAGAATAAAGGTTGCTTATTCACGTTATTATACAGTTGGTCCCCGACTTACAATGTTCCAACTTAGGATATTGTCACCTTAGAACAAATTAATTATTTAATGAACACTGATTAACATTTAAGATCAATACTTTGTGTATGCTTATTTTATGGTGAAAGTTTGGTCAAGAACTATAAGTTTAGAACTTGCCACAGCATTTTCTTTAGGCTGGTTTGTAAATTTTTTTTTTAACCAAATGTATTGATATTTTTGTCTTTTCTATTAATGTCTACAGAATTTGTTTTTGGTAGAAATTGGTAATGAACTAGATTAAATAGTTACACTGTTCTGTTGGGCTGTGGTAGCTGATGCTGTTACCCATACACTGGACACGTCAGTGGGTGAGATGTTTGATAGAGGGCACTTTGCCCATTCATGCCACACCCTCCCACATGCAATTATTCTCATCATTACCCTCTACACTACCCAAGCACCTATTATGCTTACCCTAACAGTGAGGGAGTGGTGAGTATATATAAAGAATTTTTAATTTTTGTGGGAAAAATGGTTGGAGTGAATGGACAATGAGAAAAAATCAGGAGATAGTCCAGCTTCTGTGCACCCCTACATAAAAAAAACATACCATGAGTGGGGTTAGAACCCGTGATCAGAGTGTCTCAAAACTCCAGACAGACACGTTAGCCACTGGGCCAGCTTGCTTCAATAAGCAAGGTACAGTGGACCCCCGAGTTTCGGTCACCTCGGAAATCGAACAATTATGTAAGTTTAATATTGTAAGTGCTTTTGTATGTGTATTTTTGGGGGTCTGAAAGGACTAATCTAATTTACATTTTTCCTTAATGGTAATGGCACTTGAACAGCCTTCTGGAATGAATTATGACCGAAACTGGGGGGTCCACTGTATATACCTAGTTGACATTGGCAAGTATTATTTTGTAGTGTATATACCTAGTTGGATGAATCTTATTGAAGCTAGCTGGCCCAGTGGCGAACGCGTCGGTCTGGAGTTTTGAGACTGATCGCGGGTTCTAACACCACCCGTTGTATGGTTTGTTTGCAATAGTGTCATTACGATTTTGTGAGTCACCCCTACATATCTGACTATAGCTCTGTTCTGTTTAATTAAGATGCATAAATTAGTTAATATCGGATAAACATTCTTAGTTAAAAATAGTATACGAAATGAGACCGAATATTACGACTCGGAAATGTATCTCCAATTATAATGGGGTATCTTTAGGAAACTAGGTTCCAAGTTCCAAACACTCCTTCAAATTTTCAGGAACACATTAATGTCGTAAGTGGGGGATCTACTGTATTTGACTTTTAGACAATTTATTTTAATGACCAAAAGAATAGCAATGATTCTTTAAATGAATTCTTGGTTGTCTATTCTCTAATAATATGTGTTATTCTTTTGGCATTGCTTCTTTTCATTTTTTTTGGCTCTTATCCACATTCTTCACATATAATTGTTTCTCACTCTTTTAATTTGAATGATGTGTAACTGGACATGGTGGAAGGGAGAGCGAGGAAAGGAAATAAGGAGAGAGGGGCTAAAGAAATGGAGGAATGTGGGAACAAAAAAGGCTGAGAGTGGTATGCATGTTCACTGTATGGGAAATGGCTATAAGCAGGACTGTGAAAGCACTTGGATAGGAAGATGTATATTACTGACAACTTCCTTATGTGACAGATCAAATACAAATTTTAGTCTATAAAATGGGTATAGTGTATAATGTTAACTCGTGTGGATTTTTTTAGAATATGATAGCATTATTTTTCTGTGATATTACATTCTTGGCAAGTGCCTTGCATTCCATGGAAGATGAAAATAGAGCAATTTATAATATAGAGATTTATATTTCTAAACTTGGCATTGGCAAGTATTATTTTGTAGTGACATCAGGCTTTGAAAAACACTTACCTATCTCGTATATGCAATATATTTACAGTGGACCCCCGGTTAACGTACTGCTCCAAACTCGAACAATTATGTAAGTGTATTTTTGTAAGTGCTTTTGTAAGTGTATATTTGGGGGTCTAAAAAGACTAATCTAATTTACATTATTCCTTATGGGAATAAATTTGTTTGGTAATGGCACTTGAACAGCATTCTGGAACGAATTATGGCTGTTAACCGGGGTCCACTGTATATGTAAAAAACTATTTGGTCATGTTAGAAAATTGGAATGGGATAGGTTGATAATGTTTGTTGGATAAAAGGAGTGTGTGAAGATATGAAGATCAGGAGGGTGTGACCCTTCAGCAAGCATACCCAAGCTTGTTAGATCAGAGTTAGAAGACGCTAGTAGTCTTTGAGATTTAACTTGCTAAAATATTAGCTAAGAAATATTTTTATACAGATTGTGAGTGTGTCTACCTGAAATGTAGTTATAGAGGTTAGGATGTACAGTGCAGTGGATTGGAAATTTTGCAGTTTGGTCGGTTAATATTGGATTAGAGTGCATGATGGTGAATTTTTGTTTGAGTCAACAATTTTTTTACAAAATGGCTGAGTTCAATGAGGTTAATGACCATGATACAAATAATTAGTCTGATAATGAGAAAAATAAAATAGTGATGTAGATAGGTTACCATTAATTTCATAGGTGATATGTAACAAATGAGAGGAACATTTTGAAGAACTGATGATTGAGAGAGAATTGAGAATTAAAATATTGACCTGGAGGGGTAGATAAGGTGATAGGGATTTTTAAACATGTCAGGTTTAACTTTGTTTAATCATGTTTAGATAGATGGCTGTGTACAGTAATATGGTTGCCTAGAGATCTAATATTTCTACTTGCGAGTCTAGAGTACTTATTTCAGCATCCGGCACATTACAGTCTTGCTTTATTTTTCTGTCTTATATTGCTATTATTTTTCTTTTTTTATACGTATATGATTCATCTTAAATTCTTTGTAGGAATTAAAACTAGTGAAGTCAATAGTTCTTGCTCCTGTACTCTTGTGAAGTTCGGATGAAGTGCACTATTTGTTATTATATGTTCTCTTTAGCATTATTCTCTTAAAGCCTTCCAAAATGGCTTGTTTAGCACATGCCTCCTATAAACCCTTTTCCTCAGGCTTTTGTCATACATTTGAAACTTAAAAAAAAAAAAAAAAAAAAAATTAAATGTAATGCCTCCTAGCTTTGAAACATTGCTGTATAACCCTTGTGGTTTAGTGCTTCTTTTGATTATAATAATTTATGAAACTTTCTACTTTTATTCCTTTTTGAGAAGACTCATTTTTGGATTTATGGCCCCTTGACACATGAAAAAGTTAATTAAGCAGCTGAGCTGATGGAGGTTTCAGTGGATGGCAGATTCTGGTAGAGGCATTAAAAATAGAAGAGATAGGCATGTGCTTTTTGTATGGATAATTTAAACTAGCTGTTTTGATATTGCAAAAATTTTATGACTTTTTTTTTTTTAGGGCTAGGTAATTTAGGTTTTCTGTGAAGACCAGGTGATGTACTGCAGTGTGAGTAGTGACTGTGTAAGACTGAAGAAACAAGCTCATTTATAAACAAAAAAATTTTCAAACATACATTACCATATATGTAGCTTAGCATTTGAGGCATGAGGTTTCACAAAACTGGTGTTGTAAAGGTTATATTTTTCTCACTTTCGATTGGTGAAATGCATGTGGGCTGACTGGCATTATGCATAATTAAAGTTGGTGTTTATTGATCTGAGTGTCTTTGAAGACTCAGAAACACTGAACTCAAAAACTTCTGCTGGCATATGTGCTGATAACCCATTACCACATCTATAGTATTGAATATGTAGTGACTTGCATTGTAAATTACTAACACTGATTTACTTCTTTAGGAACTTGAAACAAATATTTTGGGGTTTTGGTTTTTTTTCAGTAAATGAACCACAAAAGAATTACAAAAAAAATAAATTTATATGTAAAATTATGGCAGTGAAATGTAAGTTTCACCTATGTAAAAGGTTGGAACTCTGTTTATTTCCCAGTTTTTTGTTACTTTCTTTATTTGTGGTTGGTTTATTGAAGTAATGGGAATGTATTCAGTAAGTTGAGTTGTAGAATATAATACTTTATTCATAAGAACATTGGTGAGGTATGTTGTAACTAGAGATAAATGATTTGCCTGTATGGGTATTGAAAGAAAATCTGGCATTCCATAGACTGATGGGTTTAAATTTACCCTTCATATTGGCCTATATGTATGTTTAAATTAAGAATATTGATGGAGTACAGATTTTCTTTACATACTGTGGGGTTAAAAGGTGATTAGTACATACCAATTGAAAAATACTAATAGTTTTGACATGTTAATAGAATTGTAAAATTTGTACACAAGGTTCATATATGTAGAGTACGTATGTTAATATGGAGATTATTTAACAATTTGTTTTTTATGTTAAATATTACTGTTTTGAAATATTGCAGTACTGTTTGTTTTTATAGAGGCATTTTGTGAATGACCACGAGTTTAACTTTTGGGGCAAATATGTGCTCATACCATGTTCTTTAAGGCACTGGTCAGTACTGAAGCTTTCTCTCTGAAGACTTTTCAGTGCTGTATGACCCTTAAATTTTTAATTTACTACTAATAATAATCTAAAATTTGTTTAATGTTCAGTATTAAATTTTTCTTTTCATAATGCAGGACCAAGGTCGAACAGGTGCTGTATACAGAAGAGGCAGTGGAGTCGTATTGCTGAGAGTTTCCACGGCTCCATGTCTATGAATGATGAAGTGCCTGATCTTCCACAGCCTATCAATGTTTCAGTTGATGATACTCGTATTATACAGCCCAATGATCATTCCAGCTATGGGGGTACAGACAATGTGGCATACACATGATTGTTTTACTGTACATAAATTTTAGTTAGTGTAAATACTGGTAGCACATTGTTATAGGTGAAGCATCATTTTGTATAAATAGTTTATATTGGATCTGACACATTTCATTAATTTTTAATGATCTTGGTGGGGAAGGGGCTGTTGAAAGAGAAGCATTTTTTATATTAGTTTGGAAAGAAATATTTTGTAAGAGAATATATTTATTTGGTGATTTTACTCTGTGGTTTGAAAAAGTTATTATGGAAATTAGACTGCAAATGTTGATTGTAATAACTCGAATCCATTTTGTATGAAATTGTTTCAATAATTATTTTTATGTATAATGACAAAAGTCATTGTTAAACATGTTAATCTGATATTGTAACAATGACTCCAGTGTTCATTGTTTATAATTGTTACTAAAATAACTAAAACAAGTCACACATAATTGCATAACATTTTCAAAGAAGCAGACTTAACTAATTAGAAAAAAACTAAAACTGAGCAGTGAAAATATTTTTCTTTGGCCACTTCTCCAGCCTCAATATCACATAGTAGTAGCAGATGAGACAAGTCTTGAACAATTACTGACAGCATTTGAACATTACTACCTGTAGAAAGTGTTGGTACTTTTGTGGCATCCACCAAACACCTGTGTGCCCATGATATTTGGATAACATAAGATTTAGTCGAATCTTAAAAGAAAAAAAAAAGTAAATGACAATGTAAAGTCCATTCATTAATGTTAAAGGCTCACAATTTCATAATGTGTGCTGATGTTTCACCATCCCTAAGTTACTTTCACCACTTGAAAATGAGTGGCACATGACATTTTGTCATGTATTCCTACCATTTAAATTGTAGCATTTGTGTTACACACAATTTTGCTGGACAACTTTTAATGCTTGGTCTATTCCAACTTTGTCATCAGTGTGCAATGACTGTGTAATGATCTTTTGATGTACCCATTTTTATTTTTTTTTGTGAGAATCTCGCATTTAACGTTAAAGTTGACTATGTGGATTGTTGTAGATTGTTTTTTTCTTTGCCCTCTCATATAGTCATGATCATGTACTGTATATGTATTTGAAAGTGTTCATGTACACTGTACTATGTTAGGTTAAGGTAAAACTTCAAAGATTGCTCATTCATTACCAAGAGGAAGGGAAATACTAATCATATTTATAAAATTACTCCTGCAATAATGTAATTATTATGTAAGTAGATAGCATTATGAAATTGACACTTTACAGCAGTTTATCTAAATTTCTTAGAGCTGCTGTAAGTAAATGTATGTGTTGACTTTTGAGAGTTGGAAAATTAGGTAACAAGCAGTTTATATGTATCATTGTGATTGTTTCAGCACATAATACAGTACTGCTTTAACATGCTAAGGGCATTCACAGTTTGTATTTGTTGATAGTTTTATAGTTCAGTATTACTACTGCTGCTTCAAACAAGATTTTTATCCATAGTCTTATAACTTGTAGTATGTAGTAAACTAATAATATAATCAAATTAAGCCCAAAACTGTAGTAAACTAAGTATGATCAACCAAAGATTGATGAAGGTTTTGTTTCACATTGCTTGTTTAGTAGTAATCACAAGAACTGGCCATGCTGAAAGAATTAACAAGAAAATTAGAGGGTGTTCAAAACTAAAATTGGACAAGGAGAGAGGAATGATGAGGAAAGTGCTTGAAAGGTATTTGCCTATGTGGTTGTAGGGAGGGGGGGTCTGACCCTACTAGGAAATCTTTGTATAAACTGAGTAAAGCAGAATATTTAATTATTATTGGTATAGATTATTCTTAATCTTTTAGATCTTGTGTGCGCCCTACTTTTGCTTCTAATTTCAACTTTCCTTTGCCATGCATTGCTAGCTATCTACAATTTCACTAATTGAGCTGTACAGTTCCTCTGACTCACCACTATTGATCATGTTACCTTAAACCTCATCTTTCTACCAGAAATGTAGAATTAGTGTACAGTAGGGGACACTACAAATTTTGCAGTAATTTTACTTAAGTTTCTGGTGGAAAGATGTTTAAGGTGCCATGATCATTAGTGGTGACTCTGAATAGCATTTATTCCGAGTCAGAGAAACTGTAAAGCTTAACTTGTGAAATTGTGAAGGAAGTTTCTGCAGATAGTTTCTTAACCGTATACTCCTCTCATACCCATGCTACTGAGATTCTCAACCTTCCTTGAGCAGAAACTTTTTTTCTGCTTAACACTGAGATTAGAAGCTGTTGTTAATATGCACTCTACTTGGTATGGTAATGCCTTCACACAACACTGTAAAATTCAGGGAAAATTGGAGATGAACCCCTTCTTCCTTATCCTAGGGAAATTCATACTACAGTGGTACCTCGAGTTAAGATATTTTTTCGTTCGAGAATGCTGTTCAAGTGCCATTACCAAACGAATTTATCCCCATAAGGAATAATGTAAAATAGACTAGTCCTTTTACACCCCCAAAAATATACTTACAAAAGCATTTAAAAAAATAAACTTACATAAAAGGGCGATTTTGGGGACCATCGTAACTAGAGGTACCACTGTATTTGTATCTGCTTTTCCCCACTTTCTGACCCTAGTAGGTTTAGTGCTTTTTTTTTTATTATAATAATCTCCACTTCCATGTGCAAAAGTTCTACCATAACTTCATGCTGGCTCTCATTTAACCACTTCCATTCTCATGCCATTATAGTGTACACTATGTCAGTTCAGCTCTTGTCTGTCAGCAGGCACACACAATCCATTTCCAGCATCCCCTCCACTCTAACACAATCTGACCACCTCGCTGAAATTCCCACTTTTGATGCAGACTCCCTCGTGACTTTTTAACAAACTAAATTTACTGCACCAATTTTATATTTTATCTAAGTACTCTCCATTACCCCTGCTAACCCTAGTCCTTGCTCGCATGCACACACTCGGTTCTGATATCTGCATGTTCCTTCTTTTGCACATCCCACCCTCCAGTGTTATAAGACCATTTCAGGTTTAGCGCTTAATTTTATTAATGAAGACTGAATGACATGAGTGTATCTGTGAACAAACACAGACAATAAATTTGTGGAGTCTATGGCTCTGGTAACAACCAAAACAGACACTGGCCCATACTGGGCAAACATCAGAATCGTCAGACTTTATCTGTTGACTCAGAAAACTACTACACACTATTGACATTTGTGACAAAATCTGGAATCTATGGCCTTTTCTCACTGTCTTAAGATTCCAGCATTCATCCAGCCAGTTATATAATATAATATATATAATATATATATAATATAATATATATATAATATATATAATATAATATATATAATATAATATATATAATATATATAATATAATATATATAATATATTCTAGGTAGTAGGTTGGTAGACAGCAACCGCCCAGGGAGGTACTACCGTCTTGCCAAATGAGTGTAAAACGGAAGCCTGTAATTGTTTTACATGATGGTAGGATTGCTGGTGTCTTTTTTCTGTCTCATAAACATGCAAGATTTCAGGCATGTCTTGTTACTTCTACTTACACTTAGGTCACATTACACATTCATGTACAAGCATATATATACACACCCCTCTGGGTTTTCTTCTATTTTCTTACTAGTTCTTGTTCTTATTTCCTCTTATCTCCATGGGGAAGTGGAACAGAATTCTTCCTCCGTAAGCCATGCGTGTCGTAAGAGTCGACTAAAATGCCGGGAGCAAGGGGCTAGTAACCCCTTCTCCTGAATAAATTACTAAATGTAAAAGGAGAAACTTTCGTTTTTCCTTTTGGGCCACCCTGCCTCGGTGGGAAACGGCTGACGTGTTGAGAGAGAGAGATCCAGCCAGTTTTCTTTTAGAGGTTTTACTGTAGTTGATACACACAAGCAGCAATTTAAAACTCATGCCTGAAGGCAACACAGTTTATAGGCAGGAGAAAGGAACTTTGAAATGCAAATATTGACTTAGCATTACAGTAGACCTAGCCTATGTTAGGTACACTGTGAGACATGGCACATTGAATAGTGTTCCAAGTAATGGATAGTACTTAGCAATATACAGTGGACCCTCGGTTAACGAATACCCCGGAAATCGTACAATTATGTAAGTATAATTTTTTAATTGCATGTGGAAGTGTATTTTTGGGGGTCTGAAATAGACTAACCTACGTGACATTATTTCTTAAGGACGTAAATTCGTTCGGTAATGGCACTTGAGCAGGCTTCTGGGATGAATTTTTTTCGTTAACCGAGGGTCCACTGTACTTAGTTTAATATCTCCATAGCTTAAGGATTTTTTAAAAGTTGGAAACTACCTTGGTTCTGTGTGATTGCATTTGATGTCATGACAGCTGTATCATATTTTCTTCCCTTAAAAGTTTCGAGTGAGAATCTCGTAAGAAAACTGTACAAATTCCTACATTTGACACATGAATTGTTCCTATTATTAGCTGAGGCTGTATACTCATTCTCTTTGATGTGTTTGCTCAAAGTTCTACCAGGCTCTCCCACATCTTATATACAGTGCATGGAATTTTATGAACAGCTATGTAATTATTGTTTTCTCCTATGAGGTCACGTATTTGCAGACGAGATTGGGTCATTTGTTGCCTTTTTTCAATATCTTCATGAAGATTTTTTAACAAAGCCGATAACTTTTGCAGTCCGTGACCTCAGAAGAACAATAACCCTCAAACAGAAGATACTCTACGGAATTTCATGGGGGTGGATGCTAAAAGTTACAAGTGAGAGAAACCACTAAAACTTTAAGCAAACAAGTATAAGTGTGCAGCCCAACTAAAAATGTGAGCCAATAGGCCTATTGCAATGTTTCTTGCATATTCACTTTACACTGCTTTTCTTCCTACCTATGAATTGTGCTACCATAAATAAAGTACAAAAATTTTTACAAAATGGAGGTGTATAACTAGAGAAACTGGGACATGGGGAATTTTCAAATCAAAGAAAATAGGGAATTCTTTTGCATTAGTGTAATGTAGTCTAAGAAAATAGGATTTAGGTAGTTTTATTTAAGAGCATCTGGAATATATTTACTTTTAGCAGCTAGGCTGCCAAGTTTGGGTTGCCCACATGTTTACATTGTAAAAATTTAGTTATTTTTAGTGGTTGTAAAATCATATTTTTGGCTAGGCTATTCTATAAAGATCAGAGAAGGTTCCTCTTTAAGGGGGGCTCCTTGACGTGGTAAAGAGGCTATCGGTCTGAGGAATTGGACCTTTTGGTCTTCTTCCTCAGACCGAACCTAATTACCCCCCAATCCCCCCTCCCTTTTACCATCTCCCCCATCCTCCCTTTTCCCTTTCCTCCTCCTCCTCCTCATCCCTCCCTTAGTTCCTTCCCAGTTTTACCCTGGGAGCTTCTCTCCTCAGGCATTCTAGTTCCTAGGTAGGGGGAAGGGTATCGTAGTCCATCCCATTCTGTTGAGGTCCTTGGCGGTGGTGTAGTTTGCCGTGGAATCTGGATCGCCTGGGGATGTCCCGATCCTCTCCGGTCACCCGGGGGTGGCTTTGGGTATCTTTCGGGCGACGGGTGTATTCTGGAGGCCACCTTTCGGATTCCGGTGGTGGCCGAAGGCGGTATGCTTTGGGCGGATATCCGGCCGCCTCTCTTTGTCCGCCGAGATGGCTCGGTGGATGTGAGGTTGCTATCCCGGATTGCTGGTTTACTGGCGTGAAGGGTAGGGTATGGCACGGGTTCCATGCAGCATCTGCACTACTTGGTGTTGAGGTCCTCTTGGGCACGGAGGGATTTGCGCTCCCTTTCATTCCTCCTAGACCTATTCCTCCACGTCCTCCCTTTTTTTTTTCTTTTTTTTATTTTTATTTTTTTTCTTCTTTTTTTTTTCTTAAAAATAAAAAGAAAGAAGTAACCTAACCATGGCTGACCCAATCCATGAACCCACTACCCCGGCCCTTCCTGATACCGCACCCAGTACTGACCCTGCCTCGTTAACGGATGACTCTTT
>WNWK01004992.1:87500-125000 GCA_009830355.1 Cherax destructor | reverse complement strand
CTAGGAAAAAAAATATAACGTAACGTTTCGGCTACACAGGAAGCTTCTTCAGTCGACTAGAGGCGAATGTAACACTAGAAACAGTAGTAGTGTTGACATGATCAGTCCCCTCAGTCTTATTCATCTATCATTCTTGTATAACTCAGAAATATTAGAAGATTACAAAGACAACAAAAGTTCAATGATATGAAGAGAACTGATCCTAGGAACTGGACCTTTCCTACCTTTCCCTGGCCCGAACCTGATTTGCCTCCAGTTTCCCTAAAGCGTTGTACGATCCTTAAGGGTTTACCGCTTCCCCTTCCCCCTCCCATGAATGCAATTTACTCTTTTGGCTAAAGTAATCAATAACTGTATTGTGTTCGCATTACAATTGCGGGGAAGCTCTAAACCCATAAAGATAATTCATCGCCTGGGGAAATGATTGACAATCAGGTGTGATTCGAGGAAGGGGAAGGTAGATCTAAAGCTCTGGATCAAGAGACTTTCAATACCATCAATGCAGCCATCTTTTTTCTTAGAGAGAGAGAGAGAGAGAGAGAGAGAGAGAGAGAGAGAGGGGAGATCACTAATTGTACTCACCTAATTGTACTCACCTAATTGTGTTGCAGGGTCGAGGCTCAGCTCCTGGCCCCGCCTCTGCGCTGCCCGCTACTGGGTATCTGCTCTCCCTGCTCCATGAGCTTTATCATACCTCGTCTTAAAACTGTGTATGGTTCCTGCCTCCACTATGTCTTTCTCTAGACTATTCCACTTCCTGACTACTCTGTGGCTGAAGAAATGCTTCCTAACATCCCTTTGACTCATCTGAGTCTTCAGCTTCCAGTTGTGTCCCCTTGTTCCTGTGTTCCCTCTCTGGAACATCCTGTCACTGTCTACCTTGTCGATTCCCCGCAGTATTTTGTATGTCGTTATCATGTCTCCTCTGTGTGTGTGCGTGTGTGTGTGTGTGTGTGTGTGTGTGTGTGTGTGTGTGTGTGTGTGTGTGTGTGTGTGTGTGTGTGGATTTACCCATACATAACACCTCTCCCGGGAATCGAACCAGGATTACCTTTTGTTGTGATGGGAGAGTGTTCTACCACTGAGCTACAGGACAGGATCACCGAACTCGTTCAACCCTTCTACAGGGGCTCGAAACGTCGCGCTGCCCGTCAATAATGAAGAAAATATATGCAGCAGAAAAAGCCATTACGTGGGAGTACATAGTAGAGCATGGAAGTACATGATACCACTTGAGAGTACAGGTGGGTACATGGGAGTAGGTGCGAGAGCAAGTGGGTGTACGTGGGAATACAAGGGAAAGAGAGAGCAGAGGGCTTGCAAATCCACATTATGGCCATCTTCTTCTTTAAGCCAAACTGAAGACGGTCTTGTATCTTCTAGGAACGTAAGTCAATCATAGGATAGCAGAAGGAAATAAAGTCTTTAGTCAGCTCGGGCTCATTATCAAGTCTAATAGATGGCAATGGTACGTCATTAGCAAGTCTGATCGTTATTAATGAGACGACATTAGCAAGTCTGATTATCGGTAGAGAGAGACGGGAGAGAGACAATAACGACACTTCCTTGTGAGGCATCAGCTGAAAGACACTTATTTGTGACGGATGTAAATTCTCAGCTGTCTCAGAGAGAGAGAGAGAGAGAGAGAGAGAGAGAGAGAGAGAGAGAGAGAGAGAGAGAGACAAAGAGAAAGAGAGAGAGAGAGATAGAGAGAAAGAGATAGATCGACAGAGAAGAGCAGGCTTCAGATCATATGGATCTTCTTAAGCAAGAAGAGGTTACTATTAGGAACGTATCATATAGGATCAGAAGAAATAAACAACGGGTCATTTCAAGTCAATAGATGGATCTACGTCATTACAATCTACTCGTGGTAATCTACATTCTCTGCCTAGTAATACATTGAGTTCGTGGTAATGCCTTCAATCTACCGTGGTTTCCGCTCATTCACTCACTCCGTGGTTCTCTCTGGCCTTCATCATCCGGTGGTTCTCTCGCACATCACTCACTCCTGTGGTTCTCCTGCCTTCACTCTACGGTGGTTCTCTCGCCCTTCCTCACCGAGGTGGTTCTCATCGACTTCACTCACTGAGGAGGTTCCTCCGCCCTTCACTCACCGGTGGTCCTCCCGCCCTTCACTACGGGGTTCCTCTGTTCACTAGGTGGTTCCCTCTCGCTTCACTACGTGGTTCCTCTCGAATTACTCATTGTCCTCTTCTATACTCGGTGGTTCTCTCGCCTTCACTCACCCGTGGTTCTCTCTCCCTTCATCATCCGGTGGTTCTCTCCTCGCCTTCACTCACTCCGGTGGTTCTCTCCTCGCCCTTCACTCACTCCGGTGGTTCTCTCCTCGCCCTTCACTCACTCCGGTGGTTCTCTCCTCGCCCTTCACTCACTCCGGTGGTTCTCTCCTCGCCCTTCACTCACTCCGGTGGTTCCTCCTCGCCCTTCACTCACTCCGTGGTTCCTCCTCGCCCTTCACTCACTCCGTGGTTCCTCCTCGCCCTTCACTCCTCCGTGGTTCCTCCTCGCCCTTCACTCACTCCGGTGGTTCCTCCTCGCCCTTCACTCACTCCGGTGGTTCCCTCCTCGCCCTTCACTCACTCCGGTGGTTCCTCCTCGCCCTTCACTCACTCCGGGGGTTTCCCCTCCTCGCCCTTCACTCACTCCGTGGTTCCCTCCTCGCCCTTCACTCACTCCGGTGGTTCCCTCCTCGCCCTTCACTCACTCCGGTGGTTCTCTCCTCGCCCTTCACTCACTCCGGTGGTTCTCTCCTCGCCCTTCACTCACTCCGGTGGTTCCCTCCTCGCCCTTCACTCACTCCGGTGGTTCCCTCCTCGCCCTTCACTCACTCCGGTGGTTCACTCCTCGCCCTTCACTCACTCCGGTGGTTCCCTCCTCGCCCTTCACTCACTCCGGTGGTTCCCTCCTCGCCCTTCACTCACTCCGGTGGTTCCCTCCTCGCCCTTCACTCACTCCTGGTTCCTCCCTCCTCCGTGTCCCCTTCACTCACTCCGGTGGTTCCTCCTCGCCCTTCACTCACTCCGGTGGTTCCCTCCTCGCCCTTCACTCACTCCGGTGGTTCCCTCCTCGCCCTTCACTCACTCCGGTGGTTCCCTCCTCGCCCTTCACTCACTCCGGTGGTTCCCTCCTCGCCCTTCACTCACTCCGGTGGTTCCCTCCTCGCCCTTCACTCACTCCGGTGGTTCCTCCTCGCCCTTCACTCCCTCCGGTGGTTCCCTCCTCGCCCTTCACTCACTCCGTGGTTCCCTCCTCGCCCTTCACTCACTCCGGTGGTTCCTCCTCGCCCTTCACTCACTCCGGTGGTTCCCTCCTCGCCCTTCCTCACTCCGGTGGTTCCCTCCTCGCTCTTCACTCACTCCGGTGGTTCCCTCCTCGCCCTTCACTCACTCCGGTGGTTCCCTCCTCGCCCTTCACTCACTCGGTGGTTCCCTCCTCGCCCTTCACTCACTCCGGTGGTTCCCTCCTCGCCCTTCACTCACTCCGGTGGTTCCCTCCTCGCCCTTCACTCACTCCGGTGGTTCCCTCCTCGCCCTTCACTCACTCCGGTGGTTCCTCCTCGCCCTTCACTCACTCCGGTGGTTCCTCCTCGCCCTTCACTCACTCCGGTGGTTCCTCCTCGCCCTTCACTCACTCCGGTGGTTCTCTCCTCGCCCTTCACTCACTCCGGTGGTTCTCTCCTCGCCCTTCACTCACTCCGGTGGTTCTCTCCTGCCCTTCCTCACTCCGGTGGTTTTCTCTCGCCCTTCACTCCTCGGTGGTTCCCTCCTCGCCCTTCACTCACTCCGGTGGTTCCCTCCTCGCCCTTCACTCACTCCGGTGGTTCTTTCCTCGCCCTTCACTCACTCCGGTGGTTCTTTCCTCGCTCTTCACTCACTCCGGTGGTTCCCTCCTCGCCCTTCACTCACTCCGGTGGTTCCCTCCTCGCCCTTCACTCACTCCGGTGGTTCCCTCCTCGCCCTTCACTCACTCCGGTGGTTCCCTCCTCGCCCTTCACTCACTCCGGTCAGTTAAAATCTTCGTGTGAAGATAATTAACACTTACAGGGAGAATATTATATATAGCAAGTACTACTACTACTACTATAACTACTACTATATCTACTACTACTACTTCTAATACTGCTACTACTACTGTTACTATTTCTACTACTACTACTACTATTCCTTCGTGCTCCATTGTCACCCTTAACTAAGGTCAGGGTTCCAAAGGACACAATCAGCTCTGGTATTGTATCTAGTTGAATCTGATATCTGGAAAATGTTAGTAAGAGTTCTTAACATACGTTCAATAAAGCAACGTTCATTAAAGCCCATGCCCATTAAAGCTAACATAAGTTCATAACCCAAGTCCGGTCAAGCTAACACAGTATTCGTAACCCACGCTCAACAAAACCTAACACATGGTTTGAAACCCACGCTCACAAAAGCTAGCACAGGTGAGGTAACACCTGCTGCTCGGGGTAACGCAGATGTTTCAATGAGACGATATATCCTTCATGCCCACCACACACACCTGGCTATCTAGACAGGTGTGTGACTAAGTGGAGCTCGTAAGAGAATATGTTTCATATTATCATATATGTACTTGCATATATATATATATATATATATATATATATATATATATATATATATATATATATATATATATATATATATATATATATATATATATATATATATATATATATATATATATATATATATATATATATATGCAAGACAACCACTATGAAAAATAGAAGAATTCCAAGCGCTTTCGTGACTACTCACATTATCAAGGAACTATAAAAGGAAACATGACAAGAAGGCTTATAAAGGGGCGAATACACTCACAGTCACATCACACTAACAAAGACTACACTCACAGTAGCGTAACAACGCACGACTCTGTGAAGAGGAACATAAGAAAGGACCTGAAACTCTTCCCAAGAATTAAGATTAGTCCAATTTATCATTAAATTCTTCCCAAATTTTATTAATTATAAATGAATCCAATTTATATAAACCAAAAAAATATTCATATTATTTTCAAAACTGCTTTTAATGAAACATGATTCTATTATATTCCTCTCAACCATGGACTTGCTTGATACAACCTTCTCAGCATTTTGAAAATCAATTGGATGGTTAAAGTCTCTCACATGAATAAATAGAGCATTAGAATCTTGTCCAGTTCTAATGCTATATTTATGTTGTTTAATCTTAGTTCAAGACTTTTACTAGTTTGACCATAATAAACTTTATCGCATATTTTACAGGGAATCTTATAGACACATCCGTCAGCATTTTGGGAATTTTTTATCAAAGTCTTTTTACTGTATCAAGATTTTAAATACAACTTTGATATTAAAATTCTTAAGAAAGGAAGGCATATCAACCATGTTTTCATGGTAGGAGAACCAACATATTTTTGGTTGAATAAGGTTGGTTGTCCTTTTGGATTGAAAAGTATTCCTAGCTATTTTAAAAGATTTATCAATTATGTTTCTTGGGTATTTTAAATCATTAGTATTTCATAAATTTTAGAGATTTCTTCATCTATGAACTCTGGACTACAAATACGTAAAGCTCTCATAGATGAGTTCATAGATGAAGAAATCTCTAAAATTTATGAAATAGCTAATGATTTAAAATACCCAAGAAACATAATTGATAAATCTTTAAAATAGCTAGAATACTTTAAATCCAAAAGGGACAACCAACCTTATTCAACCAAAAATATGTTGGTTCTCCTTACCATGAAAACATGGTTGATATGCCTTCCTTTCAAGAATTTTAATATCAAAGTTGTATTTAAAAATCTTGATACAGTAAAAGACTTTTGATAAAAAATTCCCCAAAATGCTGACGGATGTGTCTATAAGATTCCTGTAAAATATGCGATAAAGTTTATTATGGTCAAACTGGTAAAAGTCTTGAACTAAGATTAAACAACATAAATATAGCATTAGAACTGGACAAGATTCTAATGCTCTATTTATTCATGTGAGAGACTTTAACCATCCAATTGATTTTCAAAATGCTGAGAAGGTTGTATCAAGCAAGTCCATGGTTGAGAGGAATATAATAGAATCATGTTTCATTAAAAGCAGTTTTGAAAATAATATCTAACACGCTCACGCATGCTTGCTGGAAGTCCAAGCCCTTCGCACACAAAACCTCCTTTACCCCCTCCCTCCAACCTTTTCTAGGCCGACCCCTACCCCGCCTTCCCTCCATTACAGATTTATACACTCTCGAAGTCATTCTATTTTGCTCCACCCTTTCTATATGTCCAAACTATCTCAACAACCCCTCCTCAGCTCTCTGGATAAAGGTTTTGGTAATCCCACACCTCCTAATCTCCAAACTACGGATTTTCACACCACACATTGCCCTCAGACACGACATCTCCACTACCTCCAGCCTTCTCCTTGTTGCAACATTCACAACCCATGTCTCACACCCATACAAGAGTGTTGGTATAACTATACTCTCATACATTCCCTATTTACTTTCATGGATAAAGTTCTCTGTCTCCACAAACTCTTCAGTGCACCACTCACCTTTTCCCCTCATTAATTCTATGATTCACCTCATCCTTCATCTACCCATCTGCTGACACATCCCCTCCCAAATATCTGAACACATTCACCTCCTCCATAGTCTCTCCCTCCAATCTGATATCCAATCTTCCATTATATATATATATATATATATATATATATATATATATATATATATATATATATATATATATATATATATGTATATGTATATATATATATATATATATATATATATATATATATATATATATATATATATATATATATATATATATATATATATATATATATATATATATATATATATATATATATGAGGGAAAAGAGTGAGTGGAGCACTTCGGAGTCTGTGGAGACAAAGAACTTTGTCCATGGAAGTAAAGAGGGAGTATAGTTATACCAACACTCTTATATGGGTGTGAAGCATGGGTGATGAATGTTGCAACGAGGAGAAGGCTGGAGGCAGTGGAGATGTCATGTTTGAGGTCAATGTGTGGTGTGAATATAATGCAGAGAATTCGGAGTTTGGAAATTAGGAGGAGGTGCGGATTACAAAACTATTATCCAGAGGGCTGAGGAGGGGTTGTTGAGGTGGTTCGGACATGTAGAGAGAATGGAACGAGACAGAATGACTTCGAGAGTGTAAAATCTGTAGTGGAGGGAAGGCGGGTAGGGGTCGGCTAGAAAGTTGGAGGAGGGGGTAAGGAGGTTTTGTGTGCGAGGGGCTTGGACTTCCAGCAAGCATGTGTGAGCGTATTTTGATAGGAGTGAATGGAGACAAATGGTTATTAATACTTGACGTGCTGTTGGAGTGTGAGCAAAGTAACATTTATGAAGGGATTCAGGGAAACCGGCAGGCCGGACTTGAGTCCTGGAGATGGGAAGTACAGTGTTTGCACTCTGAAGGAGGGGTGTTAATGTTGCAGTTTTATAACTGTAGTGTAAAGCTCCCCTCTGGCAAGACAGTGATGGAGTGAATGATGTGTGCGCATATTCTTATCCTTGCGTCACTTCTCCTGTATCTTGAAGAATACGTGTGTTCATCTAACAGATTATCAGCCACGTATGTTTAGTAAAACAGGGAAGCGAGTGCTAACGACCATTCCAAATAAAATGCAACTCCCCTCCCCCCCAAAAAAAAAATGGAAATGAAGCAAAAATTAATGAAATTTTCAGCAAATCACATTTCCCTTATAATTAAACAACCCTCGTACCGTTGTCCATAAAATACCCAGAGCCTCCAATCCCTTTCATATTGACTCCATAATCACCGTTCAATTCCCCCCCCCCTCCTCATAAAAAAAAAAAAAAAAAATCCCTATAGAAAATATCGTAATATCAAGCGATGGAAATCGGGGAAATAAAAGCGTAATATATTACCGGTAATGGGAAAATATTATTTAGCAAATGCGGGTCCGTGTGCGGGCGGATAACATTAGATAAAAAGTTATTTTTTATGACCCCACTTTATCATGCGCTAATAATTGTTGGAAACTCTAAACTGGCATAGCGGTAGTGGGAGGCTCAAAAAAAAAAAAACAATCATCATCGAGTCTCGTATGCCAGTAGGCTTTAAAAATCTCTGTAGTTTAATTAGGACGGGGGGTGGATTTGAGTGTGTTTAAATGGCCAATTGTCCCATCCCCGAGGATCGAATGATAGATTTTGAGCGAGATAATATTCTATGGTCATTTATTTTCCCTGTAATGGTTGTAGAGGTCTCTCTGGTCCCCTTCCCTCATCACCCCCCTTCCCCGAAATATGAGAACCAGTTCATCTATCAAAAAATTACGCATTTTTTTTATTACAATAAAATAGGCAGAAACTTTCAGTTGCAAAAAAAAAAAAAAACAGTAATCTCTGAAAAAATAAAAAATGCAAATTAACGAGAATATGTACAAACATAATTTTAAACACAGCCTTTATGTTTTCCACCAGGGAGTTCATTCTCAACTTTCTTCTCTTCCACATTCTTTCAAATTCTTGAACCGAATGTTCCAATTTACAGTGGACCCCCGGATTTCGTACTGCTCCAAACTCGAACAATTATGTAAGTGTATTTTTGTAAGTGGTTTTGTAAGTGTATTTTTGGGGGTCTAAAAAGACTAATCTAATTTACATTTGTCCTTATGGTAACAAATTCCTTCGGTAACGGCACTCAACAGCATTCTGGAACCAATTATGGCCGAAAACCGGGGTACCACTGTATTTTCTGAATCTCCCAGCAGCGCTGCGTTGTTTGCAACCATTTTTTTGCAGGTCCTCAAAGAGCTACCATTCATTTTTCCTCACGACCCAGTCTTTAACACAGTAAACTAAAACGACCCAGTCTTTAACACAGTAAACGAAAACGACAAGATTAAGGATCCCTGTCTAAGATTCATCCTTACTAAAGAACCGTTCACTTCTCTCATGCACACCTTAACCCTGAACTTCACTCCCTCAATTTTTATTTCTGCTTCCAACTATTTTCCAGACATTTACAACACTACCTACATCACATCCTCAACCCACCCTGCCATCCGCCTCTTCCAATCTATAAATGTGCAAGCTGCTTCTTTTCCTATTCTTCTTCACTTGTGAGGCGCAATAAAAACAAGCGGCCCAACAATTCCTTTATCTTTCTTCGTCTACAATCATATATACTGATTTTTTTTAAATCACTTTATCAGTAACATTTCTGCTATGCATTTACCTGGTGTACTGAACAGTCTTATTCCACCATATTTGTTAAAGTCCCTCATTTCCCGCTTTCTCTTTTGGAAAGGTATCTTCCTTTCTAGCATAACCAAAACCCAACCTAATCTAAAATTCTAACATAACCTAACCATTTTTTTCTTCCTTAAGCTAATAAGTATCTAATACAACCAAACTTAACATAACCTAACTTAGCTAAATCTTCCTAAGCATCGATTGAATAAAAAAAAATGCTTGGCTGAAATTTCAGGTGTCTTGCAGTTTTTTATACGTGGCAATTGGTCTGAGAGACGGAGGTGAGAACACAGCCAGGATACCCACGCAGCAGGCACGGAAATTTATCACCCACTCCTCGGGCTCGTTACCGAGTACAGACTCCTGTTGCATGTAAAACTCGCCGGTGATTAATTAACGTTTATCGATCTGGTAGTTCAAGTTGGACTGGAAGTAGAACCATCAACGCAATTTATGGAATGGGTAGTCCGAGAGGAGCTTACAAGTAAGGCGATGGACTCGATGGACTGTTTTTAGCAGTCAAGGGGACGACCCAAGGGAGAGTCGAGGTGGGATGGCCAGTTTATTTTGTCGATCGAGTGGTTTCGTAGTGACCAGGGACAGATATGAGGATCACCTTCGTTCTTCGCATAGTTCTCAGTTGTAGGAGAGTGACACACACACATGCACAGGAGCTATGAATCGACCCCTGCAACCACAAATAGGTGAGTACAGACACGCACATACACATATACATATAATATATCTTAATATGCAATGAACCATAGGAAAAAGTTATATTATTCAAAGCGTTGTCGCGATTTCTCATATTAGCCTTCAAAATGTGAGAAATAACGAGAGTAACAGGAATAACATTAGTTTTCACTCTAGTTATATTGCATATACAGTACACGCATCTACATAAACACATTTAGACACAGGCATTCACATTCATGCAACAAAGCATCTGACACTCTTTGACAAGGTTCTTGAATGTTATTCCTGGATTTAGTAGACGTGCTTACGCTCGCGTTGTAGTGGCACATTTGATAACTCAAGACATTTATTGAAGATGTTTCGACACTGGTAGCTTTATTAATTGGTAGATCCATTAGTGGCGAAACGTTTCCTTCAGTGTCTTGATAGTGCATTTAATTCTTATTCCCCACAGTCTCTCGGTGTCAACACATCTGTTTACACTTGTACAGCGCCTATGTTATTCAGCTTACGTACGCTTCTGGATATATATCCAGTTCTATACTCACTCGCTAGGTCCTTTCCTTCTTGTACTCGTCACACTTTCCCATCCTAATACGCCCTCCTTGAAAATCACTTTCTGTCTTCTATCTCTCTTATCTAATTTATGTATTTTCAAATTATATGAACCTGATAGTCTGGTTTGTGGATCAGTCTTTCATTTGTTGTAGCAACAATTGTTTTACGTTTACGACCCAAAAAAAAAAAAAAACATGCAGTCCACAAACTTCACTCTTTTTTGTATTTCTTCTGTGTTTTATACACTCAAAGCAATTAGACTACTAATGCTTCGGTCCATTCTGAGTGGCAGTTCTTGTACATGATTCTTTGCATCCGTCTGCGAATTCAGGTTATTTCTAGAGAGAACTATCTCCCCCTCCTCCCTCACTTCCTCTCTTCCGCCCTACTTGTCTCCATCCTATCCACCTGTCAAATCTTCCATTCATCAACTTATCAAACCTCTTAATCAAACAAGATAAAGTCCCTTCAACGAGCCAGGCGCCATGGTGGTCTGAAGCCACTCAGCTCTCTCTCTCTCTCTCTCTCTCTCTCTCTCTCTCTCTCTCTCTCTCTCTCTCTCTCTCTCTCTCTCTCTCTCTCACTCTCTCTCTCTTTCTCTCTCTCCTTCCAATGATTCACTAACGTTTCGAAGAAAAGTTGCTTATTTGAGAGTTTGATAGAACCTGTATCAGCAAGTTTCATTCAAAGTTTGGATGCAGAGTAAGGCAGGAAATTTACAATTTGCCACTGAGCTAACTTGTAAATAAGATCTTTCAAAACCCAAAGAGATTTACACACACACACACAAAAAACTCACTCGTAAAAACTTATTGTGGTTAGAAATGTTGCTCCATTGACGAGATTTTGCGTGGGAGCGCAGATACCACCGTCCAGTTACCAGGGTGTTAGTTACCATTTTGTCCTAGGCACATGTCGATTAGACACTAGGCCTGTTGTATGTGTGTGTGTGTGTGTAACGAAACACTTCGAAATGTTTCAGCCCCGCCGGGAATTGAACCCGGGCCCTCTGTGCGTGAAGCAAGAGCGCTTGCCACCATGCCATCGGGGCGTGTGTGTGTACTCACCTAGTTGTGGTTGCAGGGGTCGATTCATAGCTCCTGGCCCCGCCTCTTCACTGGCCGCTACTGGGTCACTCTCCCTGCGCCATGAGCTTTATCATACCTCTTCTTAAAGCTATGAATGGAACCTGCCTCCACTACATCACTTCCCAAACTATTCCACTTCCTGACCACTCTGTGACTGAAGATATACTTCCTAACATCCCTGTGATTCATCCGAGTCTTCAACTTCCAACTGTGTCCCCTTGTTGCTGTGTCCCATCTCTGGAACATTCTGTCTATGTCCACCTTGTCCATTCCTCTCAGTATTTTATATGTCGTTATCATGTCCCCCCTCTCTCTCCTGTCCTCCAGTGTCGTCAGGTCGATTTTCCTTAACCTCTCCTCGTAGGACATACCCCTTAGCTCTGGGACTAGTCTTGTTGCAAACCTTTGCACTTTCTCTAGCTTCTTTACGTGCTTGGCTAGGTGTGGGTTCCAAACTGGTGCTGCATACTCCAATATGGGTCTAACGTACACAGCGTACACAGTCCTTAACGATTCCTTATTAAGATGTCGGAAAGCTGTTCTTAGGTTTGCTAGGCGCCTGTATGCTGCAGCAGTTATTTGGCTGATGTGCGCCTCAGGAGATGTGCCTGGTGTTATACTCACCCCAAGATCTTTTTCCTTGATTGAGGTTTGTATCTGGCCCCCTAGACTGTACTCCGTCTGCGGTCTTCTTTGCCCTTCCCCAATCTTCATGACTTTGCACTTGGTGGGGTTGAAATCCAGGAGCCAATTGCTGGACCAGGCTTGCAGCATGTGTGTGTGTGTGTGTGTGTGTGTGTACTAACCTATATGTTGTAAGGGTTGAGTCATAACTTCTGACCCCGCCTCTTCACTGGTCGCTACTAGATCCACTCTCCCCCCCCCTGCTCCATGAACTTTATCATACCTGCGTGTACTCATCTAATTGTGGTTGGGGGGGGTCGATTCATAGCTCCTGGCCCCCCGCCTCTTGTGTGTTTATATCCTGTAGCAGACGTGTGGTCCATGCCTCCAGCATCCAAGCCACGCAGTCATATTGGATGCATGATGTCCAGTTACCAGGGTGTGTGTATGGGGGGAGGGCTGGTATCACTGTCCGGTTTCAGGAAGGCGTGTGGAGGGATCTGGTACTACTGTCCGGTTACGAGAGGGGTGTGTGGTTTAGCTGGTACCACTCTCCGGTAACGAGAGGGAAGTCGGGTGTCTGGTACCACTGTCTGAGCATCTCTGGCGCCAGATGGAGCACTGATAACCAGCTGATAATCGGCCATTTACATAATCAGATGAGCGAACGATTGGCTGAGGGGTCGTGGGTGAGGGAGAGGTAGAGGAGGAGGAGGAAGAGGAGGAAGGAGGGGAGGAAGGGAAGAGGGAAGGGGAGGAGGGAAGAGGGGTATCTCAATCATTCACTCTGCTCGTTCATGATTCTGGTTGTTCACTGTGTGTTAGTTATCATTTTGTCATAGGCACTTGTCTATTAGACACTTCGCTTGTTGTGTGTGCACTCACCTAATTGTACTCACCTAATTGTGGTTGCAGGGGTCGAGACTCAGCTCCTGGCCCCGCCTCTGCACTGTCCGCTACTGGGTCTCTGCTCTCCCTGCTCCGTGAGCTTTATCATACCTTGTCTTAAAACTATGTATGGTTCCCGCCTCCACTATATCGTTCGCTAAACTATTCCACTTCCTAACTACTCTATGGCTGAAGAATTGCTTCCTAACATCCCTCTGACTCATCTGAGTCTTCAGCTTCCAGTTGTGTCCCCTTGTTTCTGTGTTTCCTCTCTGGAACATCCTGTCACTATCTACCTTGTCGATTCCCCGCAGTATTTTGTATGTCGTTATCATGTCTCCTCTAACCCTTCTGTGTTAGTTACCATTTTGTCCTAGGCACATGTCGATTTGACACTAGGCCTGTTGTATGTATGTGTGTGAGTGTGTGTGTGTAAGGAAACACTTCGAAATGTTTCCGCCCCGTCGGGAATAGAACCCGGGCCCTCCTTGCGTGAAGCGAGAGCTTTACCACTAGGCCACCGGGGCTGTGTGTGTGTGTGTGTGTGTGTTAGTATGTGTGTGTGTGTTTTGTGTTGTGTGTACTCACCTAATTGTGGTTTCAGGGGTCGATTCATAGCTCTTGGCCCCGCCTCTTCACTGGTCGCTTCTAATCCACTTTCTCCCTCCTCCATGAGCTTTATCATACCTCTTTTAAAGCTCTGCATGAATCCTGCCTCCACTACATCACTCTCCAGATTATTCCACTTCCAAACAACTCTCTGACTGAAGAAATACTTCCTAACATCCCTGTGACTTCTCTGAGTCTTCAGCTTCCAACTGCAACCCCTTGTTACTGTTTCCCATCTATGAAACATGCTGTCCCTATCCACCTTGTCAATTCCTCTCGGTATTTTATATGTAGTTATCATGTGACTCCTATCCCTCCTGTCCTCCAGTGTTGTCAGGTCTATTTCCCTTAACCTCTCCTCGTAGGACATACCCCTTAGCTCCGGGACTAGCCTTGTTGCAAACTTTTGCACTTTCTCTAATTTTTTGACGTGCATGACCAGATGTGGGTTCCAAACTGGTACGGCATATTCCAATATGGGCCTGACGTACACGGTGTACAGAGTCGTGATCGATTCCTAACTGAGGTGCTGAATCACTATTCTTAGGTTAGCTAGGCGCCCGTATGCTGCAGCAGTTATTTGGTTGATGTGCGCCTCAGGAGATGTGTTCGGTATTATAATCACCCCAAGATGTGTTAGTTACCATTTTGTCCTAGGCACATGTCGATTAGACACTAGGCCTGTTGTATGTGTGTGTGTGTGTGTGTGTAAGGAAACACTTCGAAATGTTTCCGCCCCGCCGGGAATTGAACCCGGGTCCTCCGTGCGTGAAGCGAGAGTTTGTGTGTGAGTTAATTAACAGTTGTCAAAGGCACTTGTCGATGGAAACTTGGCCTGTTTTGTGTTTGTGTTTGTGTTCGTTACTCTGACATTTCTTCTGTCTTATGAACGCACAAGATAACAGGTAAATCTTTCGGACTTCCACATTCATTCGGATATCGCTGTGTAACCCACACGGATTAAGGCTTCCACGCAGAGTCTTCAATACGAAGAGCATGCCACCGGAAAACGTTCAGTTTTATAAGACGGAGCCGTTGATCAGCGGATGGAGGATCGAGCCTTCACAACTCGTCTGGGTTTTCAGCTTCCTACTTTTTAATTTTTTTTTTACTTCCTACTTTTTTTTTTTTTGCATTTCGGTCTCTACCATTTTCCATATTTTTTGTAGATTTTTTTTTTATCTTTTATGTAATTTTTTTTTTTTTGGAATTGCAGTCTTTGTATCGTCCCAAGTACGTTGTATTTTTAATTTATAATATTCATATTCATGTTGGCTGCTTTAATCCCATGGAAATCATGGAAGTGGAAATGGGAGGCAGTCAAGAGAGCTCTGGTTCACCGGATGAAGATTCCTTCAATAGTTCTTCACCTTCCACAGCCTTGGTGAGCGCATCAGTATGTGACCAACTGCGGGTTGCCCACTCCTGTGTCTGCTTCATCACTCTCAGTTGTCCATATAATTTCCTTTGTAATCACAGCCACAGAGTTAAGACCCAAGACAAAGACCTAAGTTTCTGAAAAAAGCTTTTATTCGGACAACGTATCGCTCTGTGAAGAGCTTCAAGTTGAGACATGACGAGTGTTCACGGAGCTTCATTACCGCAGTTCCAAACGTTTTTACAATAAAATCTCCCGTCACACCTGTAACTTTCCTTCAGCGCTGTCGGCAGAACACCTTCTGTATCCTGCTTGACTTTCCTGATGTATGTATCCTGGATTACTAACCCTCAGCGGAATAATAATCAAATGAAAACCTTCTGCTTCTCCGCCATCATCGCCGGCAGATCTGTAATCAAGGTTTTGTTCGTTGTAATGAAACTTGAATTAAAGTAAAATATAGAGCCCAGGCGGAGGCTCACCTAACGTACGTGGCCAGTGTGAGACAGCAGGTTCAGGATTGTCGAGTCATGTTGCTCGTGTTCAGAACGGAATTAATAAGAACATCGTACCGCATGGATAAATTAAAAGTATGCAAATTATTTAATTACCTTAATTTAGATCCACTGCAAAAAAAAATAGAGTCGCTTATCGTTATTGCTGCCGTCATTAGTGTAGTCTTTGTCTCTGCTTCAGAAATTGTTTGGTTTATTTTGTTAATATTGTTTGCAATGTTATTGTTGCTGTTGTTGTTGGAGCAATTTAATTCACCAGTAGAAACTAGAACACGAAAACATTGATTGCAGGTTAGAAAGAAATCACAAGCAAATTACAAAGAAAATAAGTACCAGCAGATTAATTTAATAGATACATTATATATATATATATATATATATATATATATATATATATATATATATATATATATATATATATATATATATATATATATATATATATATATATATATATATCGTGCCGAATGGGTAAAACTGGTCAATTAGATAGAACTCATTTAAAATTAAGTACTTTCTAAAATTTTCTCTTATACAATTAAATATATATTTTTTTATTTATGTTAATATAAAAATTGATGATTTTGTACCAAAAGAACCTTAGGAAACTTACCTAACCTTATTATAACAAGCACAATTAATTTAGCCTAATCCAACTAAATATATTTTATATAAGTTTATAACAATTTAATAATAAACAAATACAATGAAATATATTTTTTCGTTAGGTTCAGAACGATTTTTGCTAAATTATTGCATACACAAATTTTCGCTTGCCCTATTCAGCAAGAAGAGCGTTGCTATTTAAGCCAAAATCGCAAGTTTTACGGATTCAGCACGACAAAACTTGTGTTTATTGTAAGAGATGTGGAAATGGAAGAATAAAGTCGGCCGTGATGGCTATGTAGGCCGGCTGGCTGCCAACAGTAACAAGCTGATTGACCACGCAAGCACCATCAAAACCGGTTACAGGTATGTTACAGGTGTATGGTGCCTTTATATATGGCAGGTTGGGGAGAACAAGCACATTCTCTTGCATTACACTGTAGAATGTAGCAGATTACATTATAGAATTAATGTCACAAATACACACACACACACACACACACACACAGTATTTCTTCAGTCATAGAGTTGTCAGGAAGTGGAATAGACTAGAAAGTGACGTAGTGGAGGCAGGAACCATACATAGTTTTAAGACGAGGTTTGATAAAGCTCATTGTGCAGGGAGATAGAGAGGACCTAGTAGCGATCAGTGAAGAGGCGGGGTCAGGAGCTATGACTCGACCCCCGCAACCACAAATAGGTGATTACACACACACACACGTACACGTACATACATCACAAATGACTAGGACTTCTAAAAACATCTCTCGGCACCTGCGTAAGTGGCTCCAGACGTAGTGTTAATCATAGTGTTCTACAAGTATATTTATTATTCCTGTAAATTAATGAGAATTAGAAGGAGAAAGAGGGAATAAGAAATAATAAAAAATGATGGTAAACGTCAGAATTTTTTACAGTCTTTATTTAAGACAATGGAGAAGGAGGGGAAAGCAAAAGAAATTGAATAGTATTATATTTTTAATCAATGGCTAAACCCGTAAGGGGGCATACAGCGCCTGGGGAATGGGAGGTGATCGGTTCTGAGGCAAAGCAGGGGAAGGGTGGCTCCAATTCATTGGATTGAGAGCATTCCACCATCATCAAGGGGCCACAACTTGCAGGGTTTAAAAAAAGGTGTAATAGATGAGAGGTGAAGCGAGGAAAGAAGCACAATAAGAACAGAAGTAAATAAAGGATTTGAGAGAGGAAGATAATGCGCTAAGAAGATAATTACTGATGTGAAAGATAACTTTAAGGAGAAAGAGACAAGAAGTATAGACAAACATGAGGAAATATTTGAAAATACATGTTAGGTGTTTGTACACACTGATCCAGTGGTGTGTACACACACACACGTCTGCAGTGATGTGTGTGTACACACTGATGCAGTGGTGTGTACAAACACACGTCTGTAGTGATGTGTGTACACAGTGATGCAGTGGTGTGTACAACAAACGTCTGTAGTGATGTGTGTACACAGTGATGCAGTGGTGTGTACAACAAACATCTGCAATGATGTGTGTACACACACACTTCTACAGTGATGTATGTAGACGCACACTTTCTGGGATATACACACACACATCCTCAGTGATGTGTGTCTACAGTAACAGAACTGTCTGTCATTCTCCCTCAGAGGAGACCTGGGCCTTGATGTCGGATGAGGGGCTCTTGATCCAATAAATACGACCTGCCCTTTCCTTGGATTGAACCCCATTGCTTCAAATTTTCCAGGCATTGTATGACCCCTTTCCGATAATAGTAATAATAATAATAATAATAATAACAATAATAATAATAATAATAATAATAATAATAATAATAATAATAATAATAATAATAATATCCGCTTCAATTTTATTTCTTGAGAGAATAACGCCGTGATATTCCCCCCAAAAAATCAGCGTTACATTATTATAATAATTGTTATTATTATTATTATTATTATAATTATTATTATTATTATTATTATGAGGGTGCATCAAATCCATACAGGTCATACATCTATTGCTTAATGAGAGGCAAGCAGGGTTTATGTTCAAATTCGCTGGATCAAGAGCCCTACAGCAACAAAGCACCCCACTCCCCGGAGGGTGAGGCCATGAAAACAACTCCGTAACCCACGACGGAGATCGCGACAGTAGCTTAGATAATGGTAGTTGAGATGTGATGACATACGTGGAGAGGAGCCAGGCACTCCGATGAGGGGGAGGGGATGAGGGAATACATACACATAGTGCCAACTAGTGTAGCAGTGCCAAGGTCAAACCGACTTCCTCGTCTGTTGCCAATTGGAGAGAGAGAGAGAGAATGTTTCCTGACAGAGGCCACTAGTTAGTGGGATGATGAATCAGACATGCGCTGAACACTTGTCTTTCTTTAATACCGAAACGTTTCGCCCCCGCAGCAGGCGTTTTTCAATTGCATACGGAAGCGACTTTTATTTAGTTGCACGGACTCCTTCTATGGAAGGAATTTGATTATTGCAGATAAAGAGCGCGGGATATGTAAAAACTGCATATGCACAGATTTACTTTTGTCAGTCTCAGAATTTCTTCATTGGCTGTTGAATATCTATTTGCCCTTGTGATATTATCCACAGGATGGATATGGGGTGCACAATAAACTAGCCACTTCCTTTGCCAGGATGGAGAGGTGAGAGCACACTGTAGGATTCACAATGTGGGGTGCACAATGTGGGGTGCACAATGTGGGGTGCACAACAAACTAGCTGCTTCAGGGATAAACTGAAACTGACCTTTCTAAAAACCTTCAGAAAGTTAAGGAAATAATCTCACCTGTTTTAAATACTGAATTAGAATCGGAGTCAAATATAACAAACATACAGAACAGCAGTCGGTGGAGAATATCTGGCTGTTAGAACAGCAGTTGGTGGAGAATATCTGGCTGTTAGAACAGCAGTTGGTGGAGAATATCTGGCTGTTAGAACAGCAGTTAGTGGAGAATATCTGGCTGTTAGAACAGCAGTTGGTGGAGAATATCTGGCTGTTAGAACATCAGTTGGTGGAGAATATCTGGCTGTTAGAACAGCAGTTGGTGGAGAATATCTGGCTGTTAGAACAGCAGTTGGTGGAGAATATCTGGCTGTTAGAACAGCAGTTGGTGGAGAATATCTGGCTGTTAGAACATCAGTTGGTGGAGAATATCTGGCTGTTAGAACCGCAGTTGGTGGAGAATATCTGGCTGTTAGAACAGCAGTTGGTGGAGAATATCTGGCTGTTAGAACAGCAGTTGGTGGAGAATATCTGGCTGTTAGAACAGCAGTTGGTGGAGAATATCTGGCTGTTAGAACAGCAGTTGGTGGAGAATATCTGGCTGTTAGAACATCAGTTGGTGGAGAATATCTGGCTGTTAGAACAGCAGTTGGTGGAGAATATCTGGCTGTTAGAACAGCAGTTGGTGGAGAATATCTGGCTGTTAGAACAGCAGTTGGTGGAGAATATCTGGCTGTTAGAACAGCAGTTAGTGGAGAATATCTGGCTGTTAGAACAGCAGTTGGTGGAGAATATCTGGCTGTTAGGACAGCAGTTAGTGGAGAATATCTGGCTGTTAGAACAGCAGTTGGTGGAGAATATCTGGCTGTTAGAACAGCAGTTAGTGGATAATATCTGGCTGTTAGAACAGCAGTTGGTGGAGAATATCTGGCTGTTAGAACAGCAATTGGTGGAGAATATCTGGCTGTTAGAACAGCAGTCGGTGGAGAATATCTGGCTGTTAGAACAGCAGTTGGTGGAGAATATCTGGCTGTTAGAACAGCAATTGGTGGAGAATATCTGGCTGTTAGAACAGCAGTCGGTGGAGAATATCTGGCTGTTAGAACAGCAGTTGGTGGAGAATATCTGGCTGTTAGAACAGCAATTGGTGGAGAATATCTGGCTGTTAGAACAGCAGTTGGTGGAGAATATCTGGCTGTTAGAACAGCAGTGTTACAAAATGACACGATATCTATTAACAATAGATATATCTCCAGTGAACACTAGAAAGGATAGCCCTTCTAGCATCCAGCCTGTTACTGGGCTTTTGCAACAAAGTCAGTATCCTGGTTCAGTTATCCGACATATTATATAGCTTTAGAGGATGGCAACTGATAGGGTACTAACCAAAGTAAATGATTTAAAAGATTTATTAACAAAGTGAGAAAATCTAGGGTAACAAAGTAAATCAAATATAAAGATATTAATTAAGATATCAATTAGGAGGTTAATTAGGAGGGTAGCTCCTACACTGCTCTCATATACAATAAGTCTGTGCTGAGGGCACACATATATATATATATATATATAAATGACTCAGAAGTACCATCAGGTACAATGTCAGTAATAACAATAATATATACAAATAATAATAAATGTGTGTACGAGTGTGCTCCCGGTAACTATGACTCGACTCAACCAGTGTACGACAGAACAACTTCTCATAAGCTAGCTGTACTAACAAATTGACAACCAGAACAGCTTGATTGTCTAGTAAAATGACCACTTCGCAGAACAGCACTATAACAGGCAACAGCAACACAGCATCAGGAACAAGGAGATAGAAAATCGACCCTAACTGGGGACCAACAGTAGATCCTCCAAAACAGTCATAAAACTCCCTTTCTACTGAAGCTAGGTTCAGCATAAACAATCCCAAACTGTGGCGGTGCACAGATGCCTTATCGAAGTAGGTCCAGAGCTATAGCTTGAGACCTGAGTTTTATCAGAGTGTCAAAGTGACACACAACCCAGAACAAAGTCGAATAATCACTGTCTAGTCTATTCTCTGTGAACAGAGTTACACAGAGTTCTAAGAGGTATGATTCGCCTCACCCACGAATACATACTCTACCCAATAGAGTCTAATGTCGAGAACAACAAGAGTGAGGTGTTGACTCGACGAAGGGCAGCAGGCCAGAGAGAGAGAGGAAGGAGGAACAACCACCCAGCTCAGGTGTGTCCAGAGACTGACTCCCCCCCGCAACTAGACGCCGGCAGCGTAACAGCCGTTTGCCAACACCAAGGCAGTTACTACACACTCTCGAGCACAACAAAATATAATATCCTACCTAATATATATAGCTAAGTTAAATAATAGTCTAATAATAATATAAAGCAAAATATTAACGATTTAGCTATAATCGAGAATATTCGCAATATAAAATTATAGAAAATTGAAATATACATTATATACATTGAGGCCCAGTTCAAGGGGCGCAATAAGCAGTTGGTGGAGAATATCTGGCTATTAGAACAGCAGTTGGTGGAGAATATCTGGCTGTTAGAACAGCAGTCAGTGGAGAATATCTGGGAACAACAGCAGCCAAAGTACAATAACTATTAGGTAACAACAGCATCCAAGGTAGACTAACTGACAGGTAACTACAACAACAACAACAACCAGAGTAGAATAACTGACTGGGTAAAAAAATCTTACTTTTAAAAAAAATCAACACCGACGAGACGTTACTTTTATTGACAATCGAGACGTTAAAACGAGTCACTAAATAAGAGCGGCGAACATTTTGATCAAACACACAGTGGGAGAGAGAGAGAGAAAGAGAGAGAGAGAGAGAGAGAGAGAGAGAGAGAGAGAGAGAGAGAGAGAGAGAGAGAGAGAGAAGAACGATATGAAATCTTCTCTTCTGGACGACTTTATCTAAATAAATCTCTCAAGAAAGATACGGTTACTCTTTCTTTCTCTTTTTTTTTTTTGCAACACAAAAGATATCAGATGCGTTTTTTTTTATTATCATTAGCAATTCCAGTGTGTGTGATGCAAAGAGTCGAAATTATTGTATATTATTGCATATGATTTTGCCAAATTCATGTTTGTGTTCATATATGTATGCTTATACGTTTCTTTTGGGAAGTATGCATATTGAAATCTTTGATGATGATTATTATTATTATTATTATTATTATTATTATTATTATTATTATTATTATTATTATTATTATTATTATTATTATTATTATTATTATTATTATTATTATTATTATTATTATTATTATTTTCAACATCCTTCTTCTTCTTTTTCTTATTATTAGGTTTGATTCGAAGACCGGTAGGTTACCTCCAATGTCTTGGATCAAGAACCCCTTAATTTAAATCTAATAAACCTGATCAATTAGATTATCAATATATTGACCAAAATAACAAGAAAAGGGCTAAACTCGAAAGGGCTTCGAGGAATTCCAGCTGGTTTGGGAGAGGCTGAAGGAACCCTCGTTGAGACAAGAGCCACTAGCTGGACTTCGCCTCTGGTTTAAATACTGGGGACCCTGAGCCTCGGAGAAGCATGTCTGCCTCAAGGGAAATATTCCTGGCTCCCTTGAAGACCTCACAATAATGTCTTTTATTCCAAATATTGCGTGACCTTTTCTTGTTTACTGAAAAAAAAAACAATATGCAATGCATTTCAGTGCATAAGTGCAGAGGCAGAAGAGCGTCAGTACTATAAACCCAAAAGAACTCTTGGTGCTGTAAGGGCAGCAGACAGTCCCGTCTTGCATTGACTGTCAGCAGAGGTAAAGGTGCTCTGGTGCCATAACTTGTAGCGAGAAGTGCTGTAAATGTAGTGAATGTAGCAGAAAATGTTATTGTTAGCGGTGCGAGAATTGGTAATGAAAAATGACTTAACGCTGCTGAACAAACTTTGGCTAGGACGACGTTTTTCTTTGTGTAGCTTCACCAAGTTATGATTGATAAAGTTTTACACTGCGCGAAACGTTGTCCCAATAAAACTTTGATCTTAATTTTAAATGAATTCTTGCTAATTGACCAGTTTTACCTATTCGGCACGACATATATATATATTATATATATATATATATATATATATATATATATATATATATATATATATATATATATATATATATATATATATATATATATATATATATATATATATATATCGTGTGTGTGTTTGTGGTTTTTTCCTTTTCTGTTAATTGTCTTCATGCTTTCTTATTGATTTTATGGCTCCAGACACCAAGAATGGTTAAGGAGAGCAGTGGTGCCGGTAGCAGAGGTGCCAGTAACAACGGTGCCGGTAGCAGAGGTGCCGGTAGCAGAGGTGCGGGGAAGAGGTTAAGATGTCGTAGCTTGTGGGTAATGGACATGAATAAAGAAATTAATAGTCACAATACGATTACTGGAACAATACACTAATAACCCGCACCTCTGAGAAAGAAACTTACGTGTGGGTTACTAGTGAACGGACATCAATGGTTTTCACTCAGGACACGTGTGCAACGTTTAGGGATCTTCACCGACGAAACGTTTTAGGTTAGGAAAGACTGAAGGTCTTGAAGACTGAGGTGTTGATTACCTTCAACTACCTCTCACCTTCTACTGTTGTCTCCATTATTGTAATGACGCCTGCCGTGCAGGCGAAACGTTTCGTCAGTAAAGATACGTATGTGTTGCCCATATGGTTTAGGACGTCTTCAGTAAAAACGCTTTCAACACATTTTCAATAAAGGTTTCCCCACAAGTTGTCGACAGTCATTTGTCTTCTTGCAAGTAACAGTTTGTGTTGCAGGCTAACAAGACTCTGTGCAGCGGTGCGTTTCTGCTAGTCACGAGCTCTGCTAGAGGTTAGCACTTAGCAATAAAAGCAAAGCGGTGGGGAAGAAGAGGAAGCGGTGGGGAAAAGGAGGAAGAGGTGAAGGAAGAGGAGGAGGAAGTCACCGCAGTGCCACGTTCGAAAGCTCTCTTACCGGCACTGGCCTTGGCTTTGGCTTTGCTCTTGGAGGCGGAGTTGGATTGGGCACGTCCAGGAGGTGGGGGATCCGGGGGGGTAGGGTAGTAGGCATCCTCATGCGCAGGAAGGTAGGCATCGTAGGCAGCGTAGGAGTCAGGGTGGAGGGCGTCAGTGGACGGCGGTAGGGGGTTGTGGGCGTGGAGGAGGGAGGGGTGCTGGGTGTGGATATGGAGGGGTTCGGGGAGGGCGTATTCGTCGCTACCTTCACGTTTGGAGCTGCCCATGACGGAAAGGAGGGCGGGCGGAGACTTCAGTTCCGCCATGGACATCTCCAAGCTGGGCTGGTGGGAGTGGTGGACGCCCGTGGACGTAGCCACATTGCTGTAGTCGTGGACGGCCGCCGTCAAACCCACAGTGTCCGGGGTGGCGTCCTTGGGTGGTGTGGGCGGGAATGTGAATAGATGAGTGTGATGTAGAGGCGCTGAGGGCGGTGGGCGGGAGGTTAGTGGTGGCACCCATGAAGTGGAGGGCGTGTGTGACACGCCCATGCCGCGGGAGTGGTCCGGGAACCAGGCGGCGTGTAGGGGCGTGGGGTAGTGTGGGCGGACTGGGCTGCCACCCACGCGACCTGCAACAATGTAAACAAAACAATCAGTGACGTCATCAAGAATTTCCTAGAAAGACTGATAATGTAATGAGACATAGGTTTGAAGTCAATCGACTGTACAAGGGTCATTAAGGCTGCATATCACCTGTGCACCACCGGTCAGGAATACTTTAATCCCTTAATACAGAGATTAAAGAAAACTCTCAGTGTATAATCACCGGTAGATATGCACCTCTGGGTGTATATATACTGACAAAAACACACCTCTCAGTGTATATGCACCGACAAACACACACCTCTTGGTGTAAACATCCTGTGTTGAGACACGCTTCTTAAGTCTCCAAGATGACGTAGTACAGAGCTGCTGGCATCTCGGTGTAACTATCATATTGTTAGGTAAATAAGAAAATTATTGCAAACATCACGCACCGGCTTGTGAATTTCAGTGCTCACTTGTCATGGGTTCAATCCCCACCCGCTCCGTGACTAACTGTTATGTAAGGCATGCTGCAAGTCCTCCAAGCCTTCGCCACAGTTGAGCACTCCAAATGGATCTGGAAAATCAGAATCGGCCTCCCAATCAATCAGATACTCGATCTGTGCCAAGTAAAGCAACAGCGACACTTCCCATTCCAACAAAATCAGCTTTTTCGTGAATGTCACTTCTGCCCGGGTTCGGCTGGACTACAGGTACCTCGGGAAATTTGTATGAGTACCAGATGCTGACTTAATCAAACGTAAATTTTGACAGAGAAACTGTCGTCACACCCTGCATTGTTGCATGCTGGAGTGTGACCAAATTTATAAATTCAAAGAAAAACTCGCTCACAGATGTTTTCTATCCACAGTGGCATATATATTACCAGCCATTCTAGAAAAATGCCCTGAGTCTTTTCATTTTAAATAACTCATCATCAACTTGCCTAAATTCAACCACATCCTGCAGAGTACTGCAAATAATTCACAATTACAAATAACTACGATGTAAAGTTTGTGTAACTGAATTCATGACTGTAAACTTATTACTATTAATCCAAAGTTAGTAACTCTCTAAATCGTTCATTATTACTAAAACTTGCTTAGGAAACACAAAGGCTGGAGCCCAGTCCCTGGAACCACATGCCTCTGTAATTCTTTGACCACCGCATAATACATGTAGCTTCATTGTTTGAACCTCTGCTGGCCAGTGACAGCTAAACTTAAAATTACTTAAGACCAAGTTGCGAAGGCTAAAAAATGCGTATACTTACATCTCAAAGTTCGCCCACGAAAAATTTACCTTTTCCGTATTAACATTTTCTCCCGTAAGGTTTAAACATATTTGTGAAAACAGGTATTTAGGCTGGAGGCATTGGAGATATCATGTCTGGTGTGAATATTTTGCAGAGAATAAAGAACGTATAAATTAGAAGACGATGTGGTTGTATCAAAGGTATTATTCAGAGGGAGAAGGAAAGGTCGATGAGATGGGTTAGTAATTTAGAAGGGATGGAGCAGAATAGGTTTACAAAGAGGGTGTATGAATCGAAGGTGGACGGAAGGAGGGGTATAGGCTTGAGCCTTCAGTGGGCAGGCAGAACAAAAAAAAGTTTCTGCGTTGAAGAAACACGTCCGTGACCTGAAGGATCGTCCATGCGCTGAAGGATACGTCCCAGCGTTGAAGGTTCCGTCCGTATGCCGAAGGAACAAGTCCAAAAAGCTAAGAGAACACGTCCCTGCGTTGAAAAAACACGTCCCTGCGCTGAAACAACACGTCCCTGCGCTGAAACAACACGTCCCTGCTCCAAGAGAATCACGAGGCTGGACAGGAAGAGGAACCAGCACAACCAGAGCCCCGCAGAGCATCAACAACAAGGGAATCAACCCCGACAACAACAACTCGATTGATTGGCCCCGCCAATGAGCTTTCTCGCTCCTCACCAAGAACCCTGGCGGAGATATTTAAAAGGCAGGGGGTTGACTGCACCTTCTTACCCCCCCTTTCGAGCTAAGATAAATGGCCGGCGGCCGAGGGGTAACAGACGCGTCGATCGACACCAAGGTAAACACACTCCAACAAAAGAGGAAATGCCGAGAGCTTTACGAGATGTGGGGGCGCCGGGGGGCGCCGGGCCCCCACTTACTCCTGGCAGCTAGGAAATGCCTCCCTTTAAGGGGAAAGGAATGCAGTGAGGCTGGGGAAGGGCTCTTGATCTAAGAAATGGAAAAATGCCTTTCCGTTCCCCGAATCAAACTTGATAACCTTCCATTTCCATCTGCAGTATGACCCAAACAGATTTAAAGTTTCTCTGTGAATATAATAATAATAATAATAATAATAATAATAATAATAATAATAATAATAATAATAATAATAATAATAATTAAATAAAAGTAATGAAAATAAAAAAAATATATTGGTAATAATAATAATCCTAATAATAATACTAATAATAATAATTTAGAGGTATTACGTAAACTAAACATTCAGAAAATACATTGAAAATATTTAAACAACAATACGAAAATTAAATTACATACTATATACTTTTTTTTATTAATTTTGCTAACATCCATATACAAGAGTGTGACAAACACCGGTCAGGGATACAAAATAACCAACATGTAAAAAAAAAAGCCCTGTTGAAGATGGCCTCAGAAGTGAGGCCGAAAATATAGAGTTCATCTCGTAAACTCTCATTTTCTGCGGTCAGATTAGTTTGTTCCATTTACTGACGTGAAGAAAAGACACAGGAACAGAGCCAAGCCTTTATGGGATCAACGGTTCGCCATGCATAGAGCTTTATTAATGGTCCAGGTCTGACCGAAACGTCGTCATAAGTTTCTTTTTCCTATGTGTGGGTTATTTGTGTATTGTACCTTTTTATTCTTCATTTATTGACATACACAAATGTGGCTCATCACAACAGCATTTCATGGCGCCTGTTTATAAACAAAATGAGCCCATTTAAAACACTTCGAACGCAACTGCTAAAGAGAGAAAAGAGAAAAGGTTCCATCGACTATAATTCTACTCTCTAACAATGCCTTATCACCTTGGCGTATACGATCGCTTAAATTACTTATAGTTCGCTACGGCCCATCGCTTATATCACTTATACACCGACGGCCAGATGGACGATAGGGAAAATGAGATTCAACCCAACCTAACGTGTACGTTAACTACTCCACGCACACTACTCAACCCGACGTAAAAGTCTGTATATTTACCAAGATGTAATCGTTATTAACATATTTATGCACACACACACACACACACATACACACATGCACATACACACACATACACACACACACACAAAATACACCATCCCCACTGCTATAAGTAGCGGAGGAGAGTGTGAGTTTTGTCTCCAGTTAATGGCTGCTCATGAACTTGATGTGATGCATTATACAACACGGAGAGTCTCAATGAGGTTATAAGAGGAGACAGGTTTTGAATGATTCAGGATCGGGAAGGAGTACATTCCTGGGTAGTGGTTTGAGGACCACAAGCGGGACTCATCTCGTAGACGGTGCACCAATCCTTACCAATTGGAGACACGCAAATGGAAACCTTTTATTTTACGTTTCGCTCTGGATAAATGCTTGACGAGGCTAGGTCCCGAACGAAACGTCGTCTAAAATAAACGTATGCATTACGTGTCGTTGCAACCAGTATTTATAACTCAACAAATCGTAACAACACGATTGAAAACAAACCATGGAACGGGCGGGGATCAAACCCACCTCAAGTGAGTTTCAAAACTCCTGGACTCACTTGTCATGGGTTTCAATCCCTCCTAGTTCCGTAGGTCACCAGTATTCACAGCTCTGCCTATGTGTCTGTATTTCAGGGTGAGCAATGCTGTGGAACAGAGCAGCGTCTATCAAGGCTGAGAGACTGTACCCAGTCTCTTCTTCAGCTGTCTCTGGTATATTATTCACCTCTGTACTCGGCTGCACAAGCCTGCTTGGCAGGTTCCAGTTACTGCTAACACTCTCTCTAGACGTCCGTGTGAGCAAGATCAAGTCAACCGAGTTCAGAAAGTTGTTAAATAAAGCAACAACTCTCAGCCATCCCAAAAAAAGGAGTTGTTTTTTTTCTCCCAGGAAAATATGAATCACGTATGTGAGGTTCATGCTAGAGTACGTAGCACCATTGTGAAACCCACACCTCCATATACACGTTAGAATAATGGAGACGTTCTAGAGGTTAAAACGTACGGTTGACGAAGAAGCCGACAAAAGATGAATCAAAAACACATAAATGTTGAAAAAAAGGACACAGACACAAAGCGTTGTATTTAAAGACGTGTTCTCCGCTGTTTTGCTTTTTTTTTTTTTTTTTTTTTAGGTAATTAACGAAGTCCTACGTTGGGCAGAAAGTCGTAAAATCAAATGTTCACTCTGTTCACTAAGGTTGCCAACAACCTTCTTATATAAATAGTTTACAAAACCGACATTTTGGAATCTTTATTGTGGAAACGTTTCATCAGTCATAAGTACATTACAAGGAAGAAGTGCGGGAAATGAGGAGTCTGAGGCAATCAGTCCCTCACTGTCTATAAAAGCGCAACATGTGTGTGGAGAAGGGGGCCAGCCACTGCCTGGCGAAACGTTTCCCCAATAAAGATACCCAAACGTTTCACAAACGTCTAATTCATAATTATCTTCTCTCTGAATCATTTTTATAATACCTGTCAGACACAGCAACATCTTGGGATCTTGATACAGGGAATTCTTCAACGCTGGCTTAACTTATAAGTCACGACGTACTTCCACTAATGGGTTTTGCCCACCGGTGACGCCGCCTCCAGCTTCTTCACCTCATCTGTCTGCAGTACATTAGCCTCATATCCAGGCTGAGGGACTGATTACCTCAAACTCCTTCTCATCTTGTACCGTTCTTCTCTGTGTTGAACTGATGAAGTCACTGGCTGGCGAAACCTAAATAATGGCAGCAATCTTGTTGCTACCATAAGGAGTAAACAGAGACGACGAGACCCAGGAGACATGATCCCACATTACAAGATACTCATAACACTGACGGAGTGAATAAAGACATAATGTATTTCAAAGGAGTGGAGACAAGGGGAGGGAACACAGTTGGAAACTGAAGATCTGAACAAGTCAAGGAGATAATACAAGAACTTCGATCGTGAGGGCTAGTCAGCGGACGGAAGACGCCAGGGTAACACGCAGGACGTTACTCCCATGCACAGTCTTCGACGCGGAGAAGCGTTAAATCCGTGAGGGGTCTTACTACTCCAAATAAGAATGGGGGGTAATCAGGTCTGATTCGAGATAGGGAAATGTAGCTCCAACTACCTGAATCAAGAGCCCCTCAATATCAACATTGCAACGCCGCCTCCCACCCCTCATAAACCGCTACCCTTCACCGGGATGGATTAATACTAGTGAAGGGCTGTTGAGCTCTTCACTAGTGTTAAATCAAACCTGACTGCATCCCTTTCCCCAGACTCTGTGTAACCCCTACGGGTTTATATGGGTTTGTTAATTACTTCCTTGTCACATTTACTGTCACCGACATGCTCGGAGGGGGCATGAGATAGATGAAGGATAGATGAAGGGAGATGCAAGAGACAGGGAGGGAGGATGAGAGAGAGATGAAGGGAGATGAGTGAGACAGAGAGGGAGGGAGGGAGGGAGGGAGGAAGATATAGAACATTGATAATAATATACTGCTGAGAGAAATGAGAGGTGGCATGATAAACACACATAAGACTAAGCCAGTGGCTTCTTCAGTCCAATGCTAAGAAGAACGGTGAAAGAAGAGGAGACGTGTGGAAGTAAATGGTATAAAATACCGACACAATGGAAAAATAAACACATAAACAGTATAATGTGATGCTTTATTGACAATGTTTCGCCCACACAGTGGGCTTTATCAAGTCACAAACAGATCTGTTTATGACTTGATAAAGCCCACTGTGTGAGCGAAACGTTGTCAATAAAGCATCATATTATACTGCTTAGGTGTTTATTTTTCCAGGAGAAGTTTGAGGTAATCTGACCCTCAGACTCCTCTTCTATCACCGCTCTTGTCTGTATCGGACTCAAGAAGCCACTGGCTGGAGAAACGTTTCCTCAATTAAAATATCCAAATATTGCACAAGTGTCTTATTCTTCAACGTGAGAGTTTTCTGAACCATTTATGACACATAAGACTGTCAAAGTATACGAAACAAGGAATGAGGAAGATATTCAAAAGCCAGCGCCAGGAAGACCAGGAGGCCAGTGTGTCACTAAAAAAATGAACAGGTGCCAGGTGCCAGAAGGACAAATGAAAGTTCTTTTTCAGAGAGTGGGAGAACAAGGGAAGGAATTATAACACGAGACAGTAAACGCCTCGACCACTACACATAAAAAAATATGCGTGAGTTTAAATGCTGAAGATTGTACACTACTAGCTTAAGTAGTGGTGGTGACAGAGGTGGTGGTGGTTGATGTGATGGTGGTTGATGTGGTGGTGGTTGATGTGGTGGTGGTTGATGTGGTGGTGGTTGATGTGGTGGTGGTTAATTCTTGCACATATCCACAGCAAAATACACTTATTGATATCTGTGATTCCCCTTAATTTGCACAGTACTAACCAAAAGTCTAATACACCTATTGCTTCATAATTCTTAAGCTAGTCATAAGTTTGCCTAAGACACTCCAATATAGAAACTGTATTATGCCAATACATCACCTTTATCATTAATATATAAACTAAATGCTAAATTCTTAAACTAATTGTTAAATTCTTAAATGTTTAAATTTCAGTACCTCAATTTTGTAAACCTAGTTAATCACTACAATTACCTAACCTTACTATCAGTATAATCATTGTGTCACTATTGAGCAAGACCTATCATAAGACTGCCTGAAAAGCCTAGGCATACCTAGGCATATTATTAGCCATCTTGTAATATCTACTTCATAAAATGTATAATTATAAGTACACCCCACCTTGTATATTACTCGAAATAAAGAATTTGAATTTGAATTTGAATTTGAGGTGGTTGATGTGGTGGTGGTTGATGTGGTGGTGGTTGATGAGGTGGTGGTTTATGTGGTGGTGGTTGATGTGGTGGTGGTTGATGTGGAGGTGGTTGATGTGGTGGTGGTTGACGTGGTGGTGGTTGATGAGGTGGTGGCTGATGTGGTAGTGGCTGATGTGGTGGTGGTTGATGTGGTGGTGGTTGATGAGGTGGTGGCTGATGTGGTGGTCGTTGATGAGGTGGTGGCTGATGTGGTGGTGGCTGATGTGGTGGTGGCTGATGTGGTGGTGGTTGATGTGATGGTGGTTGATGTGGTGGTGGTTGATGTGATGGTGATTGATGTGGTGGTGGTTGATGTGGTGGTGGCTGATGTGGTGGTGGCAGAGATGATGGTGGCAGAGGTGGTGATGGCATAGTTGGTGATGGCTGATGTGGTGATGGCAGAGTTGGTGATGGCTGATGTGGTGATGGCAGAAGTGGTGATGGCAGAGGTGGTGGTGGCAGAGGTGGTGATGGCAGAATTGAAGATGGCTGATGTGATTGTGGCAGAGGTAGTGGTGGCAGAGGTGGTAGTGGCTGATATGGTGGTGGCTGATGTGGCGGTTGCTGATGTGGTGGTGGCTGATATGGTGGTGGCAGAGGTGGTTATGGCAGAGGTGGTGATTGCAAAGGGGGTGGTGGCAGAGGTGGTAATGGCAGAGGAGTTGATGGCAGAGGTGGTGGTGGCTGATGTGGTGGTGGTTGATGTGGTGGTAGCTGATGTGGTGGTGGCTGATGTGGTGGTTTTGATATGGTGGTGGCAAAGGTGGTAATGGCAGAGTTGGTGATGGCTGATGTGGTGATGGCAGAGTTGGTGTTGGCAGATGTGGTGGTGGCATAGGTGGTGGTGGCAGAGGTGGTGGTGGCAGAGGTGGCAATGGCAGAGGTGGTGATGGCAGAGGTGGTGGTGGCTGATGTGGTGGTGATAGAGTTGGTGATGGCAGAGGTGGTGGTGGCTGATGTGGTGGTGGCTGATGTGGTGGTACTTTGGTGGTGGTAGTGGTGGAGATGGTTGTGATAGTGTGGTGGTGGTGGTGACAGTAGTGTGGTGGTGGTGGTGATACTAGTATGGTGGCGGTGGTGATGGTAGTGTGGTGGTGGTGGTGGTGATGGTAGAATGGTTGTGTTGATGATGATGGTAGTGTGTTGATAGTGATGGTAGTATGGTGGTGAAGATAGTGTGGTGGTGGTGGTGATGGTAGTGTGGTGGTGGTGTTGGTGATGGTAATGTGATGATGGTGTTGGTGATGGTAGTGTGGTGGTAGTGATGGTGATGGTAGTGTGGTGGTAGTGATGGTGATGGTAGTGTGGTAGTGGTGGAGGTGGTAGTATGGTGATGGAGTTGGTAATGGTAGTGTGGTGGTGATGATAGTTTGATGGTGGTGATGATGGTAGCATGGTGGTGGTGGTGAAGGTAATGGTAGTATGGTGGTGGTGTTGGTGATGGTAGTGTAGTGGTGGTGATGGTAGTATGGTGGTAGTGTTGGTGATAATAGTGTGGTGGTGGCTGTGGTAATGGTGATGGCAGTATGGTGGTGATGGTAATGGTAGTGTGGAGGTGAGTGTAGTGTTGTGGTGATCTTAGTGTGGTGGTGGTGATGGCAGTGTAGTGGTGGTAGTGGTGACAGCAGAAGAAAACAGGTTTGGAATAAGTAACGTTGACCGTCGCGTCTGCATCAGTAAGTGGTTTGCACCAGTTTAATTTTCAAAGTCGACTCTATGGTAAGTATTACTGACTGAGGTATGTCTGTGTTTATGTGTGTGTGTTTGTGTGTGTGTGTGTGTGTGTGTGTGTGTGTGTGTGTGTGTGTGTGTGTGTGTGTGAAATGCACACTGGGGATAAGAAAGTTTCAGAATTGAGAGAGTGAGAGGAGGTGAGGGGTAAGGAGAGGTAAGGGGTTAAATGAAGGTAAGGTGTGAGGGGGAGCAAGGGGTGAGGGGAAGAGAGAAGTTTGAGGGGAAGGGGAGGACCCAGGAATGGAAGGGAGGTAAAGCCTTATCTGCTCGACGATCGTGAGGGGAGCGAAGGAGAGAAACAGCGGAAAATGAATGATAAGAGGGGTAGAATTGAACATGTTTAGGAATAAAGAAAAGTGTGGAGAGGGAGTAGGGAAGAGAGAGAGAAGGGAGGGAGTGGGGAAGAGAGGGAAGAGAAAAGGGGAGGGAGAGAAGGGAGGGATTGGGAAAGAGAGGTAAGAGAGAGAGAGATAGAGAGAGAGAGAGAGAGAGAGAGAGAGAGAGAGAGAAGAGAGAGAGAGAGAGAGAGAGAGAGAGAGAGAGAGAGAGAGAAAGAGATAGTAGGTGAGAGGAAATGGATTGGAAGTAGTAGTAGCAGTTGTGGAGGAAGAGTTGTTGGGATGAAAGGAGAGACAGAATTAGAGAGAGAGAAGTGAAAATAAACAAATAAGAGTGAGGGAGCAAAGAAAAACGAAGGAAAAAAGTACTTTGGGAGGAAGGAAAGTAAAAGAGATTGATGAGGCAGAGGAAGAAGAAAGAAGAATAAGAAGAGCGGAAGTATAAGAGAAACCTGGGAGACGAGACGATGAGAGAAAGAAGGAAGAAGACGAATGAGAACACAGAGTCAATGAATGAAAGCAAAAGAAGTGAAGAAAAATACGAAACGAAGAAATTTATAAAAAAAGGATAGAAGAAGGGGAGAAAAAGAGTAGAAACACGTCATAGAAGAAGCTTGTATTGGGACAAAAATTCGCTTTGTGTAGAGCGAAACGTTGTAGAAACTTGGTTAATTTACGTTAATCTAAGCTAACCAAACTTGATCCAAGATCCATCCTAACCTATCCTAACCAACTGATCCTAAGCAAACTAGCCTAACCTAACCTAACCTTACCTAACCAAACCATTAATGTATTTAACTAAGAATTTGGGTTGTGTGTGTGTACGTGTGTGCACGCACGTATGTACGTGTGTGCACGCACGTATGTACGTGTGTGCATGTATGTACGTGTGAAGGCATACACCATGGCTTTGGTAGGCGGACTAACACTGGTAAAAGACCTTATCTGAACTACCATCACGAGGGGAGAGTAAGAGAGAGAGAGAGAGAGAGAGAGAGAGAGAGAGAGAGAGAGAGAGAGAGAGAGAGAGAGAGAGAGATACAGACAGTCTAGTGAGAACGGGGTAGAAGGTAAGGAAACAAACGAATCAAAAAGGGGATGAAAGAGGAAACTGAAAAAAAAAAAAACTTTAAAGAGTACAATGCGTGGAACGAACACACAGCTCCAACATGACTCTTGGAAAATAAATAAAGAATACGAAGGAAAGAAGGGAAAAAAAACCAATAATGTTATTTAGCATTACATAATAAGAAAATAATAACTTCGTCCTAAATAAGAAAATTTTATGATTTGTATCGCCTGTATTATACCAGAGGGTAAGATGTATTTTGTTGTCTGTATCCTGTCACGACAGGTTAAGAGGGATAATTAGGAATTTAATCTTGCAGCCAGAACGAGAATAATGAGAACGACATTTACAATAGCATCAACAGCAACTGCGTCAACAGCTACAGCAATAACGATAGGAGAAACAACAATAATAACGAGAACTATTACAATAACTACAACAGCGGTAACAACGACGACGACGTCAACAACAGAAGCAACAGCAAAAACAAAGACAACAGAAGAACAACTTCATATCACATGATTAAAACCCATTTTATAGCAAATTCTATTAAATAAAGGCCGTACCTCTTCCCCCCTCCCTCTCTACCCACTCCCTTTCTTCTTTCTCCTCCCTCTCTACGCACTCCCTTTCTTCTTTCTCCACCTTCTCTACCCATTCCCTTTCTTCCTTCTCATTCCTCTCTACCCACTCCCTTTCTTCTTCCTCCCTCTCTACCCACTCCCTTTCTTCTTTCTCCTCCTTCTCTACCCACTCCATTTCTTTTTTTCTCCTCCCTCTTCCCCCAAGTCTTTCTCTACCTCCTCCCTCCTCCCTCACATCTACTATTTCCCTTTCTTAGAAATATATCAGACTTAAGTCTGAATTAATAACTTGAAACAAATTAAAGACGTTACATATTACCTCGACTGTAAATTAGTCCATTTTGATGTTAAATCAATTTACAAATGTGCCGGGACAGTTTGAGACATTCGATTTTGTTTTAATTATTTCTACTAACGTTGAAGGAATCACTCGCGGCAAGATTGCTAAATTAAATAATTGTTGAAAACCCAATTTTCAATTTTGAAGGTAAATTCATTACTTTAAAATCTGGAATGGCTATTAAAATTTGGAATGTCAATGGGGCCTCCCTTCTTCCCTATGTGTAGTCGACCTCCATGGAGAATATTTCGAATCAAATATTTTGAAAGGAAAAATAATAAAAGAAAGAGCATTGTTTTTTTATAAATATATAGAAAATTATTTATATTTTGTGCTTTAGCTTTTAGTACAAATTTGAATTATTACAATGTTTTTATTAATCTTGCCTAGGAAGTAGAAGACAAAAGAGGCTACCTTCCTAAATTTTGAAATGTAAAATAAGGTGGACTACTAAAACAAAATGTAAATAAATATAAATATATGGGAGTACACGTAAATATATAGAAGCATATTCATATGGGAGTGTATGGAAAAGACAGATAGCATAGGACTTGGAATTCCACAGTGAGCTATCTTCTGAGAAGAACTATCCACTACAACCTAGACTGAGGACTATCGTATATTATCTAGGAGTAAGACTCAGGGATAGTAAAGCGGAAACCTCTTTCTCCCCACCCTCCACTTACTCAGGTCACTCATCTATATGTACTCACAGGTGGTTGCAGAGGTGGAGTTTTAGCTTCTGGCCCACCTCTGAAGTCGCCGCTTGCCAGATCCACTTCCTCCTAGCCTCGTTACCCCTGTCGTGCCTATTTTTAAAACTATGTATGGAGTCTGCCTCCACCACTTCTTTGTCGAGGTCATTCCTCTTCTTGACTAAACTGAAACTAAAGAAATACTTCTTGACATTCCTATGGCTTATCTATGCTCCCAGGTACCACTTTCCCGGCTCTCAAACAGCCTTCCTGTTTACCCTATCGATTCCTCTAAATATTTTGTTATTATATATACTATGGTTCTTCTGTCCTTCATTGTCGTTAGACTCCAGTTATGTTAGCCTCTCATCATACCCTTTGCCTCTGCAACAAACCTGGTTGCATACCTCTGCACTTTCCTCGTTTCTTAACATGATTCTTCAGGTAAAGATTCCATGCTGGTGTTTCTTATTTAAAATGAGTCTTTGATTTGCCAGACGAGCATTAGCTGCATAGATTATTCGGCTGATGCGATATGGCAACGTACCAGGCACTATGTTTGTCCAGATCCAGCTGTAACCTTCCTCCGCCTTCATCTGTTTTTATTCCCCCCTTATCATTAGTTTTATATCATCAGCAAACAAGGATACATCTGATTCAGTCCCATCTGGTAGGTCATTCACATAAACCAGAAACAGTACTGGTTCTAGTACCGATCTTTGTGGAACCCCGCTCTTTACTCTTCAATTCTGACATCATTTCCTGGGCAATCACTTTATGCTTCTTCCACCTAAGGAACTCTCTGGACCACCGGTTAGGTTAGGTAAAATTTGTCAGGAAGCAGAGCAAATATTTCTTGACGGAGAACATTTCTTCATATTCTTGCTTGAATATCAAGCTTTTTCCCAGTCTTTGTAGTGTTCAGTATCAAATTCTTCGTAGTCGAAGAAAATACAATCCACTTATGACTCACTCATCGGTTTCACGTCCTTTATTTTGTCTTTGAACTTCATCAGGTTAGTAAGACAAGATTTGTCGTCTCTAAACACTCTCTGGTTTTTGTTTTAAAAACCGCTTTTACCGCTCTTCTTCTGAAGGTAATCTCCTCCAGTACTTTACATGGTATGCATATCAGTGAAACAGGCCTGT
>WNWK01004992.1:2500-85000 GCA_009830355.1 Cherax destructor | reverse complement strand
ATTATTATAATTATTATTATTATTATTATTATTATTATTTATCATTATTATTATTAATATTAGAGGGGAGGTAATCAAGGGCGATCCAAAGAGGAAGAGATCTAATCCAGCACCCTGGATTAAAAACCTTTCTCCCTCATGAAGGCATCATTCCTGAAGGGATTACGTAATGAACATTTCTTCAACAGACTGACTGGTCAAACACCGGACAGTTATTAGCGGACAGAGGATCGAGCTTCCACATATATTTATTCTAAATGACTTTCAACTAAATACAGTCAGAATAATTCTAGTATAGTATTTTATTTAAAGTATTCTTGACATTTTTTTCAACTAAATAAGAATGTATATCTAAGACATTTAGAAGTGAAGAATATCTGCATAAGATCTTACAGGTTTTACAGGAGGTGGGAGGCTGGGTGAGAGAGATATGTGAGTGAAAGAGGGAAGGAAGAGGAGGGAGGAGGAGGAGGAGGAGGAGGAGGAGGAGGAGGAGGAGGAGGAGGAGGAGGAGGAAGGTTTGGGTTGGGTGGGAGAGAGGAAAGTCTTGTCGCCTTTTCTAGCCTGCCAACTTTGTAGAACTCGTGTTCGCTGTTTGGTTTTCTTCCCGTTACACTTCCTTGAGTAATGTGTGCGTGCGTGTGTGTGTGTGTGTGTGCGCGTGTATGTGTGTGTTAGTTACCATTTTGTCCTAGGCACATGTCAATTAGACACTAGGCCTGTTGTATATATGTGTGTGTGTATGTGTATGTAAGGAAACACTTCGAAATGTTTCTGCCCCACCGGGAATTGAACCCGGCCCCTCCGTGCGTGAAGCAAGAGCTTTACCCACTAGGCCACTAGGTGTGTGTGTGTGTGTTGCAGTGTGGCATGCGACGAGTATATAACATTTTATTCAGCGTATGTTACACTCCCATATAGGCTGCCTCCCAACCAGAACCAGGTGCTAAGGATATAACGATCAATAAGGGCCCTGTCATTATATCAGTACCTCGGTTCATCGGCCAATCACAGACAAGCCCGCCAAAACTGTGAAGCAATGTGGTTCACTTGTGATGTGAGTTCTGGCAGACTTGTCTAGGCTGCTGGTCTTTCACAGTGTTTTGTCTGGCTCTTGCCTCCTTTGATCATGGTGTTGTACACTTACATTACTGTACATACTCTAGTGTACATATTGTAAATACCAGTTTGCTTATTTGGTGAAGGAAATACATGTCATATAACTTCTGTTGTCGTTTACTTGCTCCATAATTTATCCCCATATGACAAGGTGTGCAAGTCCTTCTACACCTGTGTTCATAAAACAGGGGTTCGAGTCATAGCTCCTGGCCCCGCCTCTTCACTGGTCGCTAATAGGTCTACTTCCTGCTCCATGAGCTTTACCGTACCTCTTCTTAAAGCTATGTATGGATCCTGCCTCCACTACAACACTCTAGATTGTTCCACTTCCTGAAGAAGTACTTCCTAGCATCCCTGTGACTCATCTGAGTTTTTAACTTCCAGTTGTTACTCCTTGTTGCTGTGTCACATTCTCTCCTATCCACCTTGTCAATTCCTTTCAGTATTCTATATGTCATTAACATGCCCTTCCTCTCCTCATGCTTATATACGATAACTGTGCTGGTTATCGTATATAAGCTCATTCCTTTCTAGGTGCTCCACCACTCTTCTCCTGATAATCTTCTCCATGACTTTGCACACTATACATGTCAGTGACACTGGCCTGTACTTTAATGCTGCCTATCTGTCTCCTTTCTTAAAAACTGGGACTACATTTGCTGTTTTCCACACCTCAGGTCGCTGCCATTTCGATGTGTTGAAGATTGTTAGTGGTACTCACAGCACCTCTGCTCCCTTTCTCAGGACCCATGAAGAGATGGTGTCTGGTTCCACCGCCTTTGAGGTATCTAGTTCACTTAGCAGCCTTTTCACCTTCTCCTCGGGTTGTACTGCGTCCAGCACTTGTTGGTGTACCCACCATTCCTGCTTACTGAAGTCCTTCCTTAAATCTCGTGTTGAGCTCGTGCGTGTGTGTATGAATGCGCGCGTGTGTGTGCATGTACGGTTACGCTATCCTATATAAACGTTACACTGTAGGAACAAAAGTTAGTTAAGTTACCCTGTCAGATTCTATCACACAAGCTAAGTTTGGGCCATATAGCACTCCAGTCTCAGTCGAGGCTGGGACTCTTCAGTGAAGCGATGAGGACGTAGTTAAGTATAATACTATGAGTTAAAGAGTTACCAGAGCTTTAAAGGTTTCGCCCCAGCACAGTTTCAGTTACTGAACTGATGGGATTATGCATTTCTTTTAATTAATGAACATATGTTTATAGGATGATCCAGCCGGAGGCAAGAATTTACAAACTCGCTGTTCAACCGACCACGCTAGTATGGACTTCAATAAGGAAGACTCAGACCCATTGCATATTTGACTGGAAACTAGTAGCAACAGTCACCAACTATGACCCTATACTGCAAATGAAGGGTTACACAGACCTCCCTAACAGTTCGCCACAGCTAAGCCAGAGTGTAGTTCTTTCCACAATTGCTACCAGTGAAACCAAAACAAACTTGAAAACGATTGGTCGTGAAATAGAATCGTGATAAAATAAGCCTCGATTCACTTCAGGGATTATTACACTACATGTATTTTTTTTTTAATTATCAGGAATCAATTCTGATTAGAACGAATATATTTCAATTTTTGTGCTCACAGAGTACCATGTACCCGAGTAAAACAGGTTGAAGACTGTTTCTTGAAGTATACCAGGTTATGGTTCAATGCATGTATCACAATTCGAAGATATATATATATATATATATATATATATATATATATATATATATATATATATATATATATATATATATATATATATATATATATAAAATGTAATCATTGAAAAAGAGCAAGTTGCCAGGAAGAGCTTTGCCTGAGACTAACGTCAACAACGACACCGTAGACGACAACATTGGGAGTTCCTCGGACGGGGCCAACAGCAGCAAATATGAAATACTCATCCCCTCCCTCCCTTCCTTCCATCCCTTCATCGCTCCAAAAAAAAGTATCCTTCCCGCAATTGTAACTGAGATATATTTTCTTCGCCAACGTCACTAACCAATCAGCGGAGGTAATTACCATCTGTCAAGCAAATTGAATGACAACCACCATCTGCCAAACCAGGCTTCTGACGACCAAAATCTATCCAACCAGCCCTCTGATACCAACACCTACCAAAACAGGCTTCTGAAGATCTAAACAGACTTTCGATGACCAAAAAGTACCGAACTAGCCTTCGGACGAACAAAATATATAAAACTACCTCTGACGACCAAACACCGACCAGTCCACGCTCTTGACGACTAACACATATTAAACCAAACCTTTGATGACTAACATCCACCAAGCAAAGCTTTGGATGACTGACACACCAGGCTATAACGCTCTTCGCTCTGAAACCACACAGCTTTAGCGCTTCGCATAATAAAACAAAAGACATTGTTGATTAATGGAGAGCTATTACAAGGCTAGATATAATAGGGTTACATATGAAATACTGAAGAATAACAGTACTCATGGATGATGTCAAGATTCCGAGAGGAAGGTCGAGAGTATCATGGAGGTGGTGGTGTGTCTCTAGTGTATATATATATATATATATATATATATATATATATATATATATATATATATATATATATATATATATATATATATTATTGTAACCACGAACGAGTGGTATTGATCAATAACAACACTGCTCTAGCCAGGGTTCGAACCCATGTTGTACTGGCCCGTCATTGTGAGCGAGAACCACATGATGCCTTTACCCACAGGACCACCCAATCCTACAAGAACCAAGCACCCAGCGACGCTAGGTGTGTTACTCTTGGTCCGAGGACATACGGTAGTGTGGGAGCTTTCAAGCTAATTTCATTCTCATCCTTGTTTGGTGTACTATATATATATATATATATATATATATATATATATATATATATATATATATATATATATATATATATATATATATATATATATATATATATATATATATATATATTATATATATGTCGTGCCGATTAGGTAAAACTTGCGATTTTGGCTTAAATAGCAACGCTCATCTTCTCATATAAGACAAGCGAAAATTTGTGTATGCAATAATTTCGCAAAAATCATTCTGAACCTAACGAAAAAAATATATTTCATTGTTAAATTATTGTAAACGTATCTAAAATATATTTAGTTGGGTTAGGCTAAATTAAATTACGCTTGTTATAATAAGGTTAGGTAAGTTTTCAAAGTTTCTCCTGGTACAAAATTATAAATTTTTACATTAACATAAATGAAAAAAAATATATCTTTAAACGTATAAGAATTTTTTTTAGAAAGGACTTAATTTTAAATTAGTTCTTGCGGCACGACATATATATATATATATATATATATATATATATATATATATATATATATATATATTAGTATACTTGTAACAACCATTCAGTAAATACTCATCACATTACCAGAAAAAAACTAATGAATATTTGTTTCTCTCACACACACACACAACACGAGATTTAAGGAGGTATTTACAGTGGAGACAGGAAGGACTCTGGGAAGACAGAACAGAGCGGGACACCAACAAGGAATATACCAACAAGTGTTGGATGACATACAAACAACTGAGGAGGAGGTGAAGAAGCTGCTCAGTGACCTTTATACCTCAAAGGCGATGGGACCGGACATCTCCCCGTGGGTCCTCAGAGAGGGAGCAGAGACGCTGTGTGTGCCACTAACCACAATCTTCAACACATCCCTTGAAACTGGGCAGCTACCTGAGGTATGGAAGACGGCAAATGTAGTTCCTATTTTTAAGAAAGGAGACAGAAACGAGGCACTAAACTATAGACCAGTGTCACTTACGTGTATAGTGTGCAAAATCATGGAGAAAATTATCAGGAGGAGAGTGGTAGAGCACCTGGAACGGAACAAGATTATAAACGGCAACCAGCACGGATTCATGGAAGGCAAATCCTGTGTCACAAACCTTTTGGAGTTCTATGACATAGTAACAGAAGTATGACACGAGAGAGAGGGGTGGGTTGACTGCATTTTCTTGGAATGCAGGAAGGCCTTCGACACAGTTCCTCACAAGAGATTAGTGCAAAAGCTAGAGGATCAGGCACGTATAATAGGAAGGGCACTGCAATGGATCAGAGAATACCTGACAGGGAGGCAACAACGGGTCATGGTACGTGACGAGGTATCACAGTGGGCGCCTGTGACGAGCGGGGTCCCACGGGAGTCAGTCCTAGGACCAGTGCTATTTTTGGTATATGTGAATGACATGACGGAATGGATAGACTCAGAAGTGTCCCTGTTCGCAGATGATGTGAAGTTAATGAGGAGAATTAAATCAGATGAGGATCAGGCAGGGCTTCAAAGAGACCTGGACATGCTGGACACCTGGTCCAGCAACTGGCTTCTCTAATTTAACCTCGCCAAATGCAAAGTCATGAAGATCGAGGAAGGGAAAAGAAGACCGTAGACAGAATATAGGCTAGGTGGCCAAAGACTGCAAACCTCGCTCAAGGAGAAAGATCTTGGGGTGAGTATAACATCAAGCAAGTCTCCGAAAGCACACATCAACCAGATAATTGCTGCAGCATACGGGCGACTGGCAAACCTGAGAATAGCGTTCCGATACCTTAGTAAGGAATAATTCAAGACACTGTACACCGTGTACGTCAGGCCCATACTAGAGTATGCAGCACCAGTTTGGAACCCATACCTGGTCAAGCACGTCAAGAAATTAGAGAAAGTGCAAAGGTTTGCGACAAGGTTAGTTCCAGAGCTAAGGGGAATGTCCTACGAAGAAAGGTTAAGGGAAATCGGCCTGACAACACTGGAGGACAGGAGGGTTAGGGAAGACATGATAACGACATACAAAATACTACATGGAATAGACAAGGTGGATAAAGTCAGGATGTTCCAGAGAGGGGTCACAGAAACAAGGGGTCACAATTGGAAGGTGAGTCAAAGGGATGTTAGGAAGTATTTCTTCAGCCATAGACTAGTCAGGAAGTGGAATAGTCTAGCAAGTGATGTAGTGGAGGCAGGAACCATACATAGCTTTAAGACGAGGTATGATAAAGCTCATGGAGCAAGGAGAGAGAGGGGACCCAGCAGCGACCAGTGAAGAGGAGGGGCCAGGAGCTGAGTCTCGACCCCTTCAACCACAATTAGGTGAGTACTATGAGGTGAGTACACACACACACACACACACACACACACACCTGAACTCTCACCTCCCACCTACACCACTACCCGACCCACCAGTCCAGTTTGATAATAGAGTGATCATTGGGTATAAAGGACCTCCAGAATTATGAGTGCATTGGGCACGCCCATCTGCCACGCCCTCTTGCTTCTCACGCCGATCCAGGATTTGAACGCACGAGCACACACACACAAACACACACACTTCGAAAATATTGATGATTTCACTGCATGACGGTCAACTGGCAGGAGCAACAGAAGATGGCTTACATTGTGTCAAAATTTAAAACGGTGATGGGAAGATCCTGTAAACTATAGGCTTCTTTTGTTTACAGTTTCTGCTGTACAGATAATGGAAAAAGTCAGCAAAATGAAGTTGATTAAACACTTAAAAAACAAGAGCCTAATAACTGGTAAACAATTTGGTTTTCGGCCTTCAAATTCAAGTTATTATGACAGAACTGAGGAAATTATTTAAGAAAGAAATGGATGGGTGGATTGTATTTATCTAGACTTATATTTAAAAAAAAAAAAAAATTTCGATCGCGTTCGTCATAAAAGACTAATTTAGAAACTGCAAAACGTTGGAAGAATAGAAGGCAAATTATTTCAATTGATAAGAGATTTTTTTTTGGTTGAGAAGAAAATGCGGACAGGTATAAAACGAAAATGACCTCGTGGGGAGTTGTTACACGCGGGGTGCCACAAGGATCTGTGCTTGCTCCAACGATGTTTTTAATTTGCATATATATATCTTATAAGAAGGAGAAAGAAAAATCAATAGATCTTTGCTTCTTCTGCAGAAGATACAAAATGTTTTAGGTAAAATAAAAAAATAAAAATAATTTATTCTCTACAGTATGACTCGGATAAATTAAGCAAATAAAGTGATAGATGGATAGTATAGTTTAATATAAATAAATATCATGTTTATAAAATTGAAGGTGTCAGATATGGAAAGGAGTCTAGGAGTTAATATTAAAACAAAATCACTAGAAGATCATTTAAATGAAATTACGAGAAATTCATTTGCAACACTGGCGAATTATAAAATGGTTTTCAAATACTTAGATGGAGAAATACTTTAAAAAAATGATTAAAACATATATTAAGTCAAAATTGGAATATACTTCTGTTAAATGGTGCCCACATCCTTAAAAAATAATATGGATTAGTTACAAGAGCTGCAAAATGACATCCAGAGTTAAAACAAGAATAAGAGTTATGATGAGAGGATGAAGGATACCCACGTTGGCTGATGGGAGGAAAAGGGGAGACATGATAACAACTTACAAGATCATAAAAGAACATGAAAGAATAGATAAAGAAGACTTGCTAATACCAGCAACAGGATAACAAGAAACAACAATTGTAAACTGAGGAAAAAGTAGAGCCGATGGGATGCTAGAAATGTTTTCACGTAAAAAAATAAAAAGGGAAGGTTGGTCAAAAGAATGATTTCAAAGAGGAAGTAGTAAGTGCTAACACTAGTGGGAAGTTCAAACAATGTATATTGAACAAATTATTGAAGAGGGACAAGCACGAGCAGAGCTTTGCTTCTGTGACTCATAGGGATTTAGAGCTTGTATTTTTTATATAATAATTATAATATTCTGTTGGTTTAGCTACATATAGGTAATTACACACACACACACACACACACACACACACACACACACACACACACACACATACACACACATACACACACACACATGCATAATATTACATACATCAGATATAGTATATATCTTTCTCTGATGTGTGTTTGCATTATATATCGTGTGTGAGAACAGTACCTCCTAAACAAACAAATAAACAGACTTTATTTCTTTGTGCAGTATACAAAAATGTAATTTTACGTGTAATAAAATATTGCTGAGCAGAGAAGAATGCAACCAGAATGCTATGCATTCCAGAAAGCCTAAGATTATACTGTCTGAGAACTTGTACACAAGTGGTGTTGGGTCCACGTAAGTGACCTCACTGTAGCCTTATATACAGAAGTGATGAGCGTGAACGGTACACTGAGGGTTACGTCCTCATCACACGGGTGGTGTGATGAGGACAAGAGCAGTGTCTCCTGGCACTGCTCTTTGACGTCCAGGTTAAGAAAATAAAGCAGAGGCCCACTACCTGCTAGTCTCCTAAGATGATTGTGTTACCTGCGCAAGAAAGCTCAATTAAGATCTGAAGGAAGATTAGTAACACAGTCAGTGAGGAAGAATTTAGACCAGAGGTTACTAGAGATAAGACGATGTAGTTTGTTTTGCAAAGTAGCAGAATGTTGGTTCCGTATTAAGTGGAGCAGTATAGAGAGCCATGGTAGGAAGGAGACTGAACAGATAACTGGGAAGACGTACAGAGAGAGGGAGTTGACGTTGATAGGGCGTAGCAAGTTCCACCTGGTACTTAAGAAATTATGAACTATTGGAACAAGAAGCGGCCATATTCAGGAGAGAGAGAGAGAGAGAGAGAGAGAGAGAGAGAGAGAGAGAGAGAGAGAGAGAGAGAGAGAGAGAGAGAGAGAGAGAGAGAGAGAGAGAGGGAGGGAGGGAGAGAGAGAGAGCTTAAGGTGTTGAATTTAAGGAAAGGGGAAAAGAAAGAGAGCAAAACTTGTTCAGCATGACACCCACAACCACCTACAACTTCCACTACCATCACAACCCTTACCACTTACAACTACCACCACCGTTTACAACCACCACCATTACCAGCATCACCACCACCACCACTTACAACCACCACCACCACCACAACCACTACCCTGATACTGTCATAGAGAGAGGCATTATACTTACCACGTCTTAAGATGTACATTATTATAGCCCGAACTTGTTGAAGAGTAAGTCTGAGCTCGCTGGTAACCCTTACCCCTGCCACCACTATGATTATACCCACACTCAGGGCATACCCCTGCCACCACTGTGATTATACCAACTCATAGGGCATTCTCCTGCCACCAATGTGATTATACCCATACTCAGAGCATACCCCTGCCATCACTGTGATTATACCCACACCAGAGAGCCCTTCACTGTGATTATATCCATGCTAGAGTACACATCTTGCTAAGTAGACAAGCACTGGAGTATACATCTCTGTAAGCATATCCATACTCGAGTATGGGTATACTCACTGAGATGTATACTCTAGTGTAGGGTGTACATAACAAGATGCGTACTCTACCCTTCCCTCCAGTCCTACTTACACTATGAGTACATCCACTCTCACTTCTGCTACCCCCTTGAGAGAAACTCAAGTTCCCTCCCCCACCATTTCCGCAACCGAGGAATGGACACGGGTGTACATGGACATGGGAGTACGTAGCCAATTAACCAAACGCGAAAACATTTGTTTAGTTACGCTCACACCTTCCTTATGCGTACGACAGGAAAAGGGAAGCGTACAAGAAGGGAGAAACAGAAGAAGAATAGAATAGTAGGCGAGAGGAAGAGTGGTGGCAGGGGTTAGCAGCAGGGGATGTGGTTGTGGCAGAGTTTAGTAGCAGGTTAAATGATGGTAGCAGAGGGTTACTCTGTCATAGTCCACCAAACAGAATGTTCTTATTTTTTTCCACTGGTCAAGTAATGATACGCGTGAGGTGAACATTCTGACAGGGGATTTCATTCTTAAAAGCAGAAGTTTTATCATGCTCAGTAAATGATATCGATCAGTTTTTGGCTTAATCAGTCTCTCAGTCAGTCATTCCCATCAGTCAGTCATTCCCCTCAGTTAGTCATTCCCCTCAGTTAGTCATTTCCCTCACTCGGTCATTTCCCCATTCATTTATTCCCCTCTCCGTTATTCATCCAGTAATTCACTGAACCATTCACTCAGCAATTTACCCTTCTGCTGAAAGACATAAACAAGTCCACCTACTCTTCTTACAACAAGACAGCCTCACTGAGATCCCGCAGACAGCCTCACTGAGATCCCGCAGACAGCCTTACGAAGGAAAGCTACGTAACATAACAGATCAACAGCAATAACAGTAACAATTACGTAACATAATAACATAACGGAATGGCAACAGTAACAATTCGCAAGCAAAAACCAAAATAGTAAAAAAAAGGAAGAGAGAGAGAGGAAAAAAAGAGAAACAGAGAACAAAGGCTGACATTCCCTCCTCCCTGTTGCAGGGAAAGATGGAGGAAGGGACGGATATGAGGAGGGAGTGAGGGAGAGGAAAGGTAGAAAGGGAGAGAGGGAGGGGGACACATCTTGCTCTGTCTCCCTCATTAGTCCTGGTGCCTTCACATTCTGCAGCAGCCGACACCACCCAGCAACCGTGAACACCTATGGGACACGCTCCTAGGAGGGTGTCTCCTAGCTCACCCAGCTACCACGACTTGCTAGGAGACTGACTGACCCAGCCACCACAACCACCGACTTTCGTACCTACTTACAAAACTATTACTATTCCTACTTCTAATAATGCTACTACAAATACAACTGCGACTATTACTCTTATCACCACTACTACTAATACTATTACTGTCACTACTATTACTAATACAACGAATACAGCTATTACTAATTATAAAAGTAATTCATATTTCTGGCACATACTGTTCATTTGTATATTTACAACCATAGTATGTACCAGCCAACATGTGTATTTTTACTATATGTGTAGGAGAAATAGTTACTAACCCTAGAGGAGATAGTTTCTGACCCTAGAAGCTAGAAGAGATAGTTGCTAATCCTAGCAGGGACAGTTACTGATCCTAGCAGAGATAGTTACTTATACTAGCAGAGACGATTGAAGTCATCTCTCTCATTTCAGAGATTTTTATATATCTATCAGTATACCTACCTTTCTTCCCCTACCTCAAACCTTGATTTATTTCCCTTATCTCCTCTTCTCTCTCTCTCTCTCTCTCTCTCTCTCTCTCTCTCTCTCTCTCTCTCTCTCTCTCTCTCGCCGGATGCACCGGCGAACATACAACAACAACAACATCTCTCGCTCTCTCTCTCTCTCTCTCTCTCTCTATCTCTCTCTCTATCTCTCTCTCACTTATTCATCCTCTCATTTTACTCCTTCTTTACCTCTTTCCCTTTATTTCCTTCTTCCCTCTTCCTCCCTCCCTTCCCATCTTTCTTCCTTCCTGTTTTTCTTCCCTCCTTTCTCCATTACTATCCTATTTTTACTAGACGTACTCAAGATGACAACAACTTGTTACCCCGAAAAGCAAAGAACCAGCTCATTCAGTCCCATCAACTCCCATCACTAACCCCTGCACCACTACCATCTCCCACAACACCACAACTACCACTAGCCCCCCTTCACCACCAACATGACATCCCCACCACCGCCACCATCACCACCACCAATGCCTGGGGATCACCCAGTCTCGTTAAAATGACACCTAAATGACACTGAATGACGGAATGACACTAAGTGTCAGCCGGTGATGCCGCGCTGCTACTTACTTGGCACTTGTCGATTATGGCAAAGAGAAAGAGGGAGAGAGAGTAAGCGGGGACGAGGAGGAGATGAGGAAGAGGAAGGGAGGGGAAAAAATTGAAGGAAAGGGTAAGGAGAAAATGGAAGGAAGAGTGAGGAATATTAAAATGGGAAATGAAAGGCATGAGAGATGCAATGAAAAACATGAAAGGAATGGAATATGACAGAACTGAGAGACTTTGTAAATGGTCCAAGTCGGACCGAAACGTCGTCGTAAGCTCCTCTCTTCTATGTGCGGGTTATTTGTGTATAGTAGTTGTAGTTTTTATACCTTTATCATTGGTAGTTTCAGTTTGCTTCACATTATTTACTTTTTGGGTTGGTTAAGAGAGCTTTGATTAAAGGATTTTTCAAGTGTACATAGATTGTAACTTTCATTGTGTGTGTGTGTGTGTGTGTGTGTGTCTGCTCTGCTTGGGTGTTTGTGGTCTCCCATAGGAGTGTTTGTAGACGTTGATCCAAAGTTCCAGGATATGTGATAGCAAGTGTGTGTGTGTGTGTGTGTGTGTGTGAGAGATAGTGTGTGTACTCACCTATTTGTACTCACCTATTTGTGGTTGCAGGGGTCGAGTCATAGCTCCTGGCCCCGCCTCTTCACTGATTGCTACTAGGTCCTCTCTCTCCCTGCTCCATGAGCTTTATCAAACCTAGTCTTAAAACTATGTATGGTTCCTGCCTCCACTATGTCGCTTTCTAAGCTATTCCACTTCCTGACAACTCTATGACTGAAGAAATACTTCCTAACATCCCTTTGACTCATAGGAGTCTTCAACTTCCAATTATGACCCCTTGTTTCTGTGTCCCCTCTCTGGAACATCTTGTCTCTGTCCACCTTATCTATTCCTCGCAGTATTTTATATGTCGTTATCATGTCTCCCCTAACCCTCCTGTCCTCTAGTGTCGTCAGGCCGATTTCCCTTAACCTTTCTTCGTAGGACAATCCCCTTAGCTCTGGGACTAGTCTTGTTGCAAACCTTTGCACTTTCTCTAATTTCTTGACGTGCTTGACCAGGTGTGGGTTCCAAACCGGTGCTGCATACTCCAGTATGGGCCTGACGTATATGGTATACAGAGTCTTGAATGATTCCTTAGTGAGGTATTGGAACGCTATTCTTAGGTTTGCCAGCCGCCCGTATGCTGCAGCAGTTATCTGATTGATGTGTGCCTCAGGAGATGTGCTCGGTATTATACTCACCCCAAGATCTTTTTCTTTGAGTGAGGCTTGCAGTCTTTGGCCACCTAGACTATACTCTGTCTGCGGTCTTCTTTGCCCTTCCCGATATTCATGACTTTACATTTGGCAGGGTTAAATTCAAGGAGCCAGTTACTGGACCAGGCTTGCAGCCTGTCCAGGTCTCTTTGTAGTCCTGCCTGATCCTCGACTGATTTTATTCTTCTCATTAACTTCACATCATCTGCAAACAGGGACACTTCTGAGTCTATCCCTTCCGTTATGTCATTCACATATACCAAAAACAGTACAGGTCCTAGGACTGACCCTTGTGGAACTCCACTCGTCACAGAAGCCCACTTTGACATCTCGTCACTTACCATGACTCGTTGTTGCCTCCCCGTCAGATATTCTCTGATCCATTGCAGTGTTTTTCCTGTTACGTGTGCCTGATCCTTTAGCTTTTGCATTAACCTCTTGTGAGGAACTGTGTCGAACGCCTTCTTGCAGTCCAAAAAATGCAGTCTATCCACCCTCTCTCTCGTGTCTTACTTCTGTTACCTTATCATAAAACTCCAGTAGGTTTGTGACACAGGATTTTCCTTCCCTGAAACCGTGCTGGTTGTCGTTTATAAGCTTGTGTCTTTCTAGGTGCTCCACCACTCTCCTCCTGATGATCTTCTCCATGACTTTGCATACTATACACGTCAGTAACACAGGTCTGTAGTTTAATGCCTCGTGTCTGTCTCCTTTCTTAAAAATTGGGACTACATTTGCCATCTTCCACGCCTCAGGTAGTTGCCCAGTTTCAATGGATGTGTTGAAGATTTGTGTTAGTGGCACACACAACATCTCTGCTCCTCTCTAAGGACCCACGGAGAAATGTTGTCCGGTCCCACCGCTTTTGAGGTATCGAGTTCACATAGCAGCTTCTTCACCTCCTCCTCGGTTGTGTGTATTTCATCCAGCACTTGTTGGTATACCTCCCTATTCTGAATTCCTGGAGTCCTACCTGTCTCCTGTGTAAATACTTCTTTAAATCTCATGTTGAGCTCCTCACATACCTCTTGGTCGTTTATTGTGAACTCCCCACCTTCCTTTCTCAGCCTGATTACCTGGTCCTTGACTGTTGTTTTCCTCCTGATGTGGCTATACAACAGCTTCGGGTCAGACTTGACTTTTGATGCTATATCATTTTCATATTGTCGCTGAGCCTCCCTTCTTACCTGTGCATATTCGTTTCTGGCTCTTCGGCTAATCTCTTTATTTTCCTGGGTCCTTTGTCTTCTGTACTTTTTCCATTCTCTATTACACTTACTTTTTGCCTCCCTACACCTCTGGGTGAACCAAGGACTCGTTCTGGTCTTCCCATTACTTCTGTTTCCCTTGGGGACAAACCTCTCCTCTGCCTCTTTGCATTTGGTTGTCACATATTCCATCATTTCTTTTACTGGTTTTCCTGCCAATTCTCTCTCCCACTGAACGTCTTGTAGGAAGTTCCTCATGCCTGTGTAGTCCCCCCTTTTGTAGTTTCGTTTCTCCCTTCCTATTCCTGCTCCCCTCTCCACTTGTATGTGTGTGTGAGAGAGTGTGTGTGTGTGTATGTGTGTGTGTATGTCTTACCTTACGACCCCCGCGGCACTGGATTGCTTCACGCTGAAGGAGATAGAGAAATTTAGAGGGCAGGCGCCGACTCCGGGTTTTCAAAGAGGCGACGGATTTACCGCTTGGGGGAGGGGAAGGTGGGACGGGGGTTCGATTCCTCGTGTTCCGGGTGTGGCCACTAAATCCACCTTGTTTGTGGCCCCGACGCCGGGTCCTCTCCACGGCTTCTCTTACCCGTGTTTTGCGTGTACTCGCGCTCGTGTACCCGTCTTGAAGTGTCTGCTTATCTATTCACGAGTCCTCATCTGTGATTACTTATTTGTGATTACTTATTTGTGATTACTTATTTGTGATTACTTATTTGTGATTACTTATTTGTGATTACTTATTTGTGATTACTTATTTGTAATTGCTTAATTTTTATTATTTATTTGTGATTATTTATCTGTGATAAATAATAATAATAATAATAATAATAATAATAATAATAACAACAACAACAACACAAACAACAACAACAACAACAACAACAACAACAATAATAATAATAATAATAATAATAATAATAATAATAATAATAATAATAATAATCTTTATTTCTACAAGTACATGTACAAGGTATACAGGCCTAGCTGACATCAATGACATACTACTGTATAGAAAACTCGTTGTTATGCAGAGCATTTCGGGTTAATTAGGTTAAACTTGTCCCCAGGATGCGACCCACACCAGCCGACCTATTTTACTGATAGGTGAAGATGGAGAGCAGGTGTCTTAAGGAAACAAGTTCTAATGTTTCCACCCGAACCGGGGATCGACTCTGGGACCTCAGTGTGTGTGTGAGCTGAGTGCGCTACCAATCGAGCTACGTTATCACAACAAAATGAAATCCTCACTAACACTGCCCCCCCCCTCATAAACACTACAAATTCCACCTTTCTCTTTCAAAAAAAAAAAGTCAAGAGTTTTCCCCCTCTACCTTCCTCTCACTAATTTTGCTCTCTCTTTTTCTCTGTTTTTTTTTTCATTTCTCTCTCTCACTCTTTCTTATCTCATTTTCTTTTTTCTCTGACTTTTTTTTTGCACTTAAGAGTTTTGAGCTGTGTCCAAGTATGGGCCAACAGGCCTACTGCAGTGTTTCTCCTTTCTTATGTTTCTTAATACTCTTTGAGTACAAGTTGTGTAGTGAGTACAGGTTGTGTAAGTGAGTACAGGTTGTGTAGTGAGTACAAGTTGTGTAAGTGAGTACAGGTTGTGTGAGTACAGGTTGTGTAAGTGAGTACAGGTTGTGTAAGTGAGTACAGATTGTGTAAGTGAGTACAGGTTGTGTAAGTGAGTACAGGTTGTGTAAGTGAGTACAGGTTGTGTAGTGAGTACAGGTTGTGTAGTGAGTACAGGTTGTGTAAGTGAGTACAGGTTGTGTAAGTGAGTACAGGTTGTGTAAGTGAGTACAGGTTGTGTAAGTGAGTACAGGTTGTGTAAGTGAGTACAGGTTGTGTAAGTGAGTACAGGTTGTGTAGTGAGTACAGGTTGTGTAGTGAGTACAGGTTGTGTAGTGAGTACAGGTTGTGTAAGTGAGTACAGGTTGTGTAGTGAGTACAGGTTGTGTAGTGAGTACAGGTTGTATAAAATATTGTATTGATACAATGTAAATAAAAGATACACCAGGCCTTTGCAACAGCCTGTACAACAGCCTGTACAGCAGCCTGTACAACATCCTGTACAGCAGCCTGTATAACAGCCTGTACAACAGCCTGTACAACGGCCTGTACGACATTCTGTACAACAACATGTACAACATTTTGTACAATAGTCTGTACAATATTCTATACTACATTCTGTACAAAAGCCTGTACAACATTCTGTACAACAGCCTGTACAACAGAATGTTCAACAGCCTGTACAGCAGCCTATACTCTATCATAAGGGGCAAATAATGAAGAAAATATGATCACCCGGACGAGGATCACCCGGACGAGGATCACCCGGACGAGGATCACCCGGACAAGGATCACCCGGACGAGGATCACCCGGACGAGGATCACCCGGACGAGGATCACCCGGACGAGGATCACCCGGACGAGGATCACCCGGACGAGGATCACCCGGACGAGGATCACCCGGACGAGGATCACCCGGACGAGGATCACCCGGACGAGGATCACCTGGACGAGGATCACCTGGACGGAGAGGAAGAAGAAAACTAGAAAAAAAGAAGAAAAAAGAAGACGATCTTGTTACGAGAGGTCTAGAAATTACAGAGCGAAAAACAAAAGAGGATCGCTATTAGAGGCTCCGTGATCGCACACTCTCGGAAGGGGGCGAAACGAGGCACGCTATAGCTCCCAAGAAGCATAAACGTCGGGGCCAGGCGAGGATTGGGTCGTTTCGGCCGACCCAGAACACCATAACAACGCAACCCGAGACTCAAGTCAGCGATAAAATACAAGAAAATAAAGAACTAACTAATCAAACTGGTGTTGTCTCTCCTATCCTCCCATCCTTCCCTCTATCCTCCTATCCTTCCTTCTGTCCCCCAATCCTCTCATCCTTCTCTCTATCCTCCTGTCCTCCCATCCTTCTCCTCATATCCTCCCATCCTTCCCTTTATCCTACACACTATCCGCGTATCCTCCAATCCTTCCTTCTGTATTCCTATCCTTCCATCCTTCCCTCTATCCTCCCATCCTTCCCTCTATCCTCCCATCCTTCCCTCTATTCTCCTATCCTTCCCTCTATCCTCCCATCCTTACCTCTATCCTTCCATCCTTCCCTCTATTCTCCCATCCTTCTTTCTATCCTCCCATCCTTCCCTCTATCCTCCCATTCTTCCTTCTATTCTCCTATCCTTCCCTCTATCCTCCCATCCTTCCCTCTATTCTCCTGTCCTTCCCTCTATCCTCCTATCCTTCCCTCTATCCTTAAATCCTTCCCTCTATCCTCCCATCCTTCCCTCTATCCTCCCCTCTATTCTCCTATTCTTCCCTCTATCCTCCCATCCTTCCCTCTATCCTCCCATCCTTCCCTCTATCCTCCCATCCTTCCGTCTATTCTCCTATTCTTCCCTCTATCCTCCCATCGTTCCCTCTATTCTCCTATCCTTCCCTCTATCCTCTCATCCTTCCCTCTATCCTCCCATCCTTCCCTCTATCCTCCCATCCTTCCCTCTATCCTCCCATAGTTCCCTCTATCCTCCCATCCTTCCCTCTATCCTCCAATCCTTCCCTCTATTCTCCTATTCTTCTCTCTATCCTCCCATCCTTCCCTCTATCCTCCCATCCTTCCCTCTATCCTCCCATCCTTCCCTCTATCCTCCCATCCTTCCTCTATCCCCGTAAGGAATGATTAAAAAAATTTGCTGTAGTACATTGCTCAGATTTTTTTTGCTAAATTCGGCACCACCAACACCACCAACACCACCAACACCACCACCACTACCACCATCACCACTACCACCACCGCCACTACCACCACCACCACCACCACTATCACCACAACCACAACCACCACTACCACCACTACCACCACCACCACCGCAACCACCACCACCACAACCACCACAACCACCATCATCACCACCACTACCACCCCCACCACCACTACCACCACCATCACCACCACCACCACCACCACCCTGCTACCACTAATCCCCTTATTAACACCATCAGTTCCTGCCATGAGCCCCACTACCACCACCACCTCCACCACCACCACCACCACCAACACCACCACCACCACTACCCCCCACCACCACCACCACACCCCACCACCAACTACCACCACCACCTCCACCACCACCACCACCACCACCACCCCACCACCAACTACCCCACCACCTACCACCACCACCCCCACCACCAACTACCACCACCACCTCCACCACCACCACCACCACCACCACCACCACCACCACCTGCACCACTACCACCACTACCACCACCTCCACCACCACCACCAAACCATACAAGCATCACAACCACCGCTACTACCACCACTATCATCTTCACCGCCCCCAGCACCACCGTCACACTACTATCGTCACAGCTACCACCTAGCCAAACAGCATCGTCACTCATGTTGATAATAGTAACCTAAATCTGTCAGCCCGTGTAGTTTACCCATTTGACTCCTCATCTGATCACTGCGGGAGATAGCAATCAGGCCAAGAGATAGAAATCGCTCGTGGGAGATAGCAATCAGGCCAAGAGATAGAAATCGCTCGTGGGAGATAGAGATCATCGCTGCCAGATTGTGATCTAATGCAAGTCACTTGGCGGTCTGACAGGTGTATCACAGCGCCTCCCCTCCGGGTGTAAACAGTATTACGTAACACCAGCCAATAAGGGTGGTTAGACGGAGGCATATAACGGAAAGTTGACTTTTCTAGACCACTAAGGCTCTGACGGTCCTTGTATCCCTGCAGCTCTACGTGTGGCTAAGTTGTTGAGGGGAAATATGGTGATTGAACATCCGTGGTAATTGAAGACATGCATCCGTCAGCGTCTAATCAGCCAGACGTCACTTTGAGGTTAATTTATACAAATTATCCATTTTCTCCGCTGAAAGCAACGAGTTTAGCACTTGTTTTGTTTTTTTAATATAATAATGATAATCCGCTGCCTGTGAGTGGTGTTCGTCTTGTACCAGCGACCCTCCGAACTTTTAGAAGTGGTTTATCAATTTACTTTTTCAACAAGCTAGTTATTGAGATGAAATGTTCACGACATTTCAGTCCTCATGTTCTCGGCGCATCTACGTCCCTCTTACTTCTTCTTGCCAGAGCTTCAGACGAGCTGACAGTGAGAGCTACAACGCTGGATACAAACCCTGAAACATTTCGCTATGAACGTCTTACATCATCGACGTGATGCGTCAAGACGGAGGATGAGAACTCATTCGGACTGACACTGATGCTAGTGCAAGAAACCAACATGAAACATGTTGAGTGGAAGAATATTTGTATATTTCATTTAAAGTTGATATGATGAATAAAATTCAGTTCTGCATCAGATGCTCCTTGTGATGTGTTTAGAGAGTCTCGTTTATAACTCGCTCTGCCTCTTACTTAAGCTTCCGAATAAACCATTCTGGATAGCAGAGCGTTTATGGACATTCTCACTCTATTTGTGTGAAGATTTGGGATGCCGTTTTCATAGCCGAAATGTTTTGGATTACATAGTCTAAGTGCACTTAAAAAGTCCCAGTAAGATATATCACGTAATATGCTTTGAGTGGCGATTTTAAATAATATCAGCATATTTGACTGACCTTACCTGGAGTCTACCTGGAGGGCATTCCGGGGATCAACGCCCCCGCGGCCCGGTCCATGACCAGGCCTCCTGGTGGATCAGGGCCTGATCAACGAGGCTGTTACTGCTGGCTGCACGTAGTCCAATGTACGAACCATAGCCCGGTTGATCCGGCACTGACTTTAGGTATATGTCCAGTTCCGTCTTGAAGACAACCAGGGGCCCATTGATAATTCCCCTTATGGCTGGTGGGAGGCTATTGAACAGTCTTGGACCCCGGACACTTATTGTGTTTTCTCTTAGTGAACCAATGGAGCCCCTACTGGGGGTATGTTACATCGCCTGCCAAGTCTTTTGATTTCGTAGGGAGTGATTTCTGTGTGCAGATTAGGGACCAGTCCTTCCAGAATCTTCCAGGTATAGATTATGATGTATGTCTCTCGCCTGCGCTCCAGTTTGTACAAGTCAAGTGCTTCCAGGCATTAAGCATAAATAGATTCAGAAAGGGAAACCAGTCATCTTTTATCCAGTCTACTTTTTTATTTATTCTAGTAATTAAATCATTTATGGGTTACGGTAAAGAATAGAACGGTTTCCATTCCTCTTTCTAGAAAGTTGAAAATATAATAAATAAATCCATACCATGCCCTGAGGCTTTATCCTTAATAAAATAATACTTTCAAAGAATTCCACGTAAGTGATTATTCTGTAGAGTGTTTATCAAAGAAGGAAAGTACACTGAGGAAGTGGATTACTTAGAGTGTTCAAAGATTTTGAGCACACACAGTAGTAGGTTACTCTGATATCACATCAGACTGTTTTCTAAACTAAAATATGTACTAGCATCATTCTGGGACATTTGTGAAACGTGAGTCAACGTTAAGGTTTAACAAATGTGTGTGTTGTCACTCTCGGATTCCATCACTGGCAAGCGACCAACTGCTACTGCCGAGGCCCCAAAAACTGACACTCAAACCACTGAGTCCACCACTGGCAAACCAGCAATCGCTGATACTATGGCTCCACGTAGGATCAACAGCTACCCCTCCTTCAAGTCCCGGGAGAAACATCGTCTTGTCTTGCCTCCACCAAAATGCAGGCACCTCTTTACGAGTCCTCGTATGACAAAGACCCGTGTAAGGGGATTTTTACCTGACGGAGGAACCAACAACCTACATTTTTTAGCCCGATGAATAAGGACAGTGTTACGCAAAAAAATATTAATTTTGTATTCAGTTTCATTTCCTCCTTGTGAGTTATTTATGTATATATATATATATATATATATATATATATATATATATATATATATATATATATATACTATATTGAAGGGGCAGTAGGTTGGTAGATAGCAACCACCAGGGAGGTACTACGTCCTCCCAAGTGAGTGTGAAACGGAAACCTGTAATTGTTTTACATGATGGTAGAATTCCTGGTGTCTTTTTTCTGTCTCATAAACACGAGGGATACCAGGTATATCTTGCTGCTTCTGCTTACACTTAGGTCACACTACACATGCATGTACACGCTTAAACACACCCACATGGATTTTCTTCTATTTTCTTAATAGTTCTTGTTCTTCTTTATTTCTTCTTATCTCCATGGGGAAGTGGAAAAGAATTCTTCCCCGGAAAGTCATGCGTGTCGTAAGAGGCGACTAAAATGCCCTAAGCAAGGGGCTAGTAACCCCTTCTCCTTTATAAAATACGGTAAAACTGGACAAACAATGGGTCAGTTTGCCTCCACTATATCTACCTTTCACCCACCCATTCACCCACTCACCCATCCACCATCCTCCAGCATACCATACCACCAAGAGTGTCTGCTCGGCTGCCATAGATACTCCATGTTTGGCAGCGAGGATCATTAACAAGATAAAGGCAATGTTTTCCTCTCTTCTGGTGCTCTCTGTTGCGACCTCTTTCCTTTCTTTTTTTCGTTTTTTTTTCTTCTTCCTTAATTGATCTTTTGTGTTGTGTATACATTACTTATATTTAGTTGTATATGCGTGTAGAAAATTTATTTCTGAATTTCTCTCGCCTCTTCCCATCAGTGTTCCTTATTTTTATTCTATTAAAAATTACTCGAGTTGTGTGACAATTGTACTTAATGCAGATTTTCACACCAACAGAATGGGAATTTCTACTTATCATTTTTATATTTTAACTTCTACTATTATTATTATTATTATTATTATTATTATTATTATTATTATTATTATTATTATTATTAATATTATTATTTGTTTATCTTCGTTACATTGCTGATGCCCAAAAGAGGAGTTGGGTTGCTCTTGGCTACACTTTCTCTCTACAAAGGAAATGGGCATTCCCATTTAATGGGGAATGAAACGATGAGGTGGTTGGGGGGCCACCTCTAAATGAACCCCAAAATACTTAAAGTTTGACATGGAATGTTTATTTTGAGAAGACAATAAAAATAACAAACAATTATTTATTTGGCCCACACAATATGTACTCGAATAAGTCGTAATAAACGACTGTTAGTCAAATTTAAACAAAACTAGGCCTGCAGGACTCGAACCCCTAACTTTGTGTGTGCCAGTCTGGCGTTCAACCGCTCGGCTATGTTGGTTACAATTGGAGTGTCACAACGCGTCTTATTCAGGTGAATTATGCAGGCATCACTATACTCATCTAATTGTGGTTGCGGGGGGCCGAGTCTCAGCTGCTGGGCCCTCGCTGCAGCTGCAAGGTCAGCTGCTCGCTTTTATAGCAGCACTCCCTCATCAACACCAGTACAAGTTGTTAAATTAGACACATATGCAACACTTGGGTATCTTTATTGAGGAAACGTTTCGCCACACAGTGGCTTCATCAGTCCAATACAAAGTAGAAAGGTGTAAGGAGAGGAGGAGTTTGAGGTTATCAGTCCCTCGGCCTGGAGTCGATGTGTTCAGTCCATCAATCTTGTTAGAAGTGTAGCAACAAGGCCGTAGAGGTGGCTTATATGCTGTAATCAGGTGAGATGCAGCAGGAGGAGGCAGGTCATAGTGGTATCAACCACTAGTCGAAGTAAGTCCTTGTCCAAAGGTTTGGACAAATGTTGCAGAATCCCTTTGTATCAAGATCCCAAGAAGTTGCTGTGTCAGACAGGATGTAGATGAATGGTTCAGAGAACCGACAAGTTGTTAAATTAGACACATATGCAACACTTGGGTATCTTTATTGAGGAAACGTTTCGCCACACAGTGGCTTCATCAGTCCAATTTGGACAAGGACTTACTTCGACTAGTGGTTGATACCACTATGACCTGCCTCCTCCTGCTGCATCTCACCTGATTACAGCATATAAGCCACCTCTACGGCCTTGTGCTACACTTCTAACAAGATTGATGGACTGAACACATCGACTCCAGGCCGAGGGACTGATAACCTCAAACTCCTCCTCTCCTTACACCTTTCTACTTTGTATTGGACTGATGAAGCCACTGTGTGGCGAAACGTTTCCTCAATAAAGATACCCAAGTGTTGCATATGTGTCTAATTTAACAACTTGTCGGTTCTCTGAACCATTCATCTACACCAGTACAAGTTGTCGTTTAGTCCTTGGTTTCAAAAATTATTACAACAAAATGGAAGCAGATATGAAAAATGCAGTTTTTTTTTGTACATGATAACTAATATATCTTTTACACCACTTGTCTTACATATGCAACCTCAAGAAGAGTTCCGTCAGTGGCCTGCAGCACCTTTAATTAATACTCCTGTTCATTCCTTGTATTAACCAACTTATCCAAGACGTCTGAAGGCGTGAGGAGCCACTTGCAGGGGAAGAACATCAGGCCAATTCCATCCACCAGGGAACGTCATGGCAACATAATTCAGCGATCATGTACACAAAACTGCATCGTCTCATCTTTTACCACAAAGTCATCACTGTTTTTTTTTTATAAACAGAAGAATGGACAACTCGAACTTAACCACTCAGTTCTATGGCTGGTTGGTCACAATATTAGGCGAGCTATACATATTAACCACATATATATACATATATATATATATATATATATATATATATATATATATATATATATATATATATATATATATATATATATATATATATATATATATAAAGAAATAAGAGCATGTCTACCATCTCGTAAAAATATACATGTAGCGTAACAAGTAATTACTAGTAGACTATATTGCAAATTGCTTCAAATTCACACGGTGTTAAGCGAGCATGTAATGGCCAGCTCGGAAAAAACTTAAGCTCAGCTCCAACCCGGTTATTACCTTGTTCTTTGTTGTTAATGTGATAAATGCTCCAGTAAGTTATCTCCAACATCGAAGGTGGGGGGCTTGTGTGTGTGTGTGTGTGTGTGTGTGTGTGTGTGTGTGTGTGTGTGTGTGTGTGTGTGTGTGTGTGTGTGTGTGTGTGTGTGTGTGTGTGTGTGTGAGTATGTGTGTGTGTGTATTTGTATACGTGCGTGTGTATGTGTACTTACCAATTTGCACTCACGTATTTGTAATTGAAGGAGTCGAGTCTCAGCTCTTGGCCCTACCTCTCCGCTGGCTGCCACTGGATTCACTTTCTCCTGGTTTCAATAGTCCGGACATACCTATTTTTAAAGCTGTATATGAATCTCGTATATGGATCATCCTGACTATTCTGGGGCTAAAGCAATGTTTTCTAACATCCCTATGATTCATTTCTCTTTTTTAACTTTCTAGGTGCTTTCCCTAGTACCTGTTGCACAACTTGCGAACATCTTGTCCCTTTCAACCCTTTCAATTCCTCTCAGTATTTTCTAAATCGTTGACATGTCACGTCCACATGTCACGTCCACATGTCACGTCCAGTAATGTCATCAGGAATTGGTCCTTTAGCTTCTCAACGTAATTCTTCACCCTTAGCTCTGGGACTGTCTCGATGCAAACCTCTGCATTCTTTCTAGCTTCCTGACATGCTTTATTAAACGTGAGATCCGTACTGGTGCTGCGTACTCTAAAATTTGCCTGACATACGCGTATAAAGTAGGAATTCCTAAAATCTAATCTTAGATGTTTTTTTCTTGGCAGATAAATAGCATTGTGAGTATATATTCACCTATATGTGGTTGCAAGGGTTTAATCACAGCTCCCGTGTGTGTGTTTATGTGTGTGTGTGTGTGTGTGTGTGTGTGTGTGTGTGTGTGTGTGTGTGTGTGTGTGTGTGTGTGCGCTCGCGCTAGAAACAATCTCCCAATCCTCACATATCCCCGCCCCCCCACACACACACACACACACACACCCACACAAACACAACCTCCATTCGAACACAAGCAAATCCAATGTCAGTCTCACCCTTGGAAGCTGACCATCGTTGACCCCAAACTCAGCAACTCACCTCCAAATCACACCTCATCACAATTCGTATAATCGCAATAACCAGCGTTATTATCCGAATTAGCGTTGCGGATAAGAGGAAAAGAAAGAAGGAGAGGACGTAAGGGGGAGGGGGAGGAGGAGAAGGAGGAGGAGGAGTAGGAGGTTGGCCGTAATTGCAGTAAATATCACGTAAGACGTAAATAACTACGCTAACCGGCCTGCCAGTCGCAACTCACACGCTAAGTAGAGAGTATCGGCAGATATCCGGAGTCTTCGTGTCATCTCCCTCACGCGGATTTGCGGGCCAGAGTCTCGAGATGCCGGCCGCGATAATAACAATTTTCGACTCTGTAACGCGCTCAACGAAGAAATTATTGGGCCCTGAAAATGTGCTCGTTACGGGCGCCCGGACGAGCAAATTATTGGCCCCGAAAATATGCTTGTTCGAGGCGGGGGCATCAGGTGTAATTATCGCTCAAGTGGGGGAGGTTGTTTGCGATGCCCTGGTGAGGCTCTGATCTCAGTCCCTCCAGCACCTCCGACCACGTCGTGAAGATGCCAGAGACCAGGCAGGGAGATAGGGAGGAAGGAGGTCGAGGGAGATGTGTGTGTGTGTGAGAGAGAGAGAGAGAATCTTCGTAATTCTGTAAGTAGAAAGGCAAACGATAGAAAAGCAAAGGTCAGGAGGAAGCAAGAGAGTGAACAAGTGCGCATTATACAGAGTAGGAAGAAACACACAGCGAGAGGAAGACACGAGCAAAAATAAATGCAGAATTATATGCGAAGTAAATTATCAATAAAGTTGAAAGAGACAGAACTGAAGAAGCACGAGGAACGCTCGAATAACATGAAAATATAAATATTCATGAAAACTGACATGTATTGCTCAAGTTGCGTTTTGTATTTAAAGACTATGAAACCGAAGGGGCACCAGCAGGAACTGCTGGTATTTACCTAGGAATTTACCATGCAGTGAACCTTTATTTTGTATAAACTGGGAGAAAGTCTGGGTCTGGCAGCTAAGCTAATACTCAAAAATATAACGGGTCATCATCTGATCTAAAACCCGTAACATGAGTTACTGGCCAGTTTCCTGAGGAATAAAACACAGCCACTATTATGTATGGGGACGATAATCAGGAGAGTGGTGAAGCATTTAGAGAGAATTGACCTCCGTAAACAATAGCAAGCATTAGCTTAGATATGACAAATTTTGTCTTACAAACTTATTAGTTATTTACCAAATAGCAGAAGTGAGACAGGAGAGAAAGAGGAGGGGAAGGGGTGGAATGCATATTCTTGGACTGCAAGAAGGCAATTGCAGCTGTTTCTCACAAAGGAATGAGACTAAAACTTGAGGAGCAGGCAGGAATAACAGGGAATGCAATACAGTGAATCAAAAGTGAATGTCGAGAAGATGCATCAGAATGAGAAAGTGCAGCAAGGTTCTTCAATAAGCGTCATTACGGACAGTGCTGTTTACGTGAATGACGTAACAGAAGAGCTAGAGTCAGGATAAATCCCTGTCCGCAGATGTTAAATTAATGGGGAGAATACAAACCGACAAGTATAAGAAAAGGTTTCAAATGGACCTGGACGAACTGAAAGTTTGGTCAGACAAGATTCTACTACAATTCAACCAAGACAAATGCAAGATTATGAAAATTAGGGAAGGTGTAAGCAAATCGGAAACTGAGAATAATTCGGTAAACAGAGACTGCAACTCTTACCCAGGTTGAAAGATCTAAGGGTAAGCACAGTGTCGAGAGGAACACATCGACTGAATAACCTAGGGAGTGAACGCTCGTTTAGCAAATCTTCAGGAACCTCAACGAAGAATCAGTGTGCTCTATGTACGGCATTTGTCATGAGGATCTTGGAGTCTGCAGCACCAGCATAGAACTTCCCCTCACCTGATAAAGCATATTAAGAAACCTAGGAACGTGCAGAGGCATACAGTGATACTATTTCCAGAGCTAAGCGGAATGATGTCTGAGGAGAGGCGAAAGTAGCTGAACCTGACGACTTTCAAGGTTAAAAGAATTATGGAAAGGACATGACTGGGTGAACAGAGACAAACCGGCCAATCAGAATGACCTCATCTTCTTCTGATTACACCACAACGCATGTATTAAGATGTGAGCTTTAACAGGCTCCTTCTTTTTAAAACCTGCAAAGTATTCCTAATTTACTTAAGGGTGAGTGTCTTAACATCAGTAACATCACGAATATCTTCTCTAGTCTACATTTCCTCAACACTTCCATACACGACTGCACAAGTAGAGCCGTCAAAATTCTAATACATCAAAGTAGAGAGAAACAGCAAAGATTTATCATCTTTCCCAATTCCAGTGTTCCTGGCAACACTTCCACATTACTCGGCAAAATCAACTCTAACATTATTAACATCAACTTCACTCCTATAAAGGTCCTTACAAATATTCCACCCAAGAAAAAGAAAAAAAAAGAGAATATACCATTCTCTGCAAAAACTGCGACAATATCTATGTGAATGAGATGGCAAGAGATATAGATAAACATATTAAAGAATACACAATCGCCATGTAATACTAACAAAGCCTGAGTGAGCCGCCTCAATCAACACAGCCACTACATGGATTCGTCCAAGGCTAGATTCGTTATTCTAGAAGAAGACAAGGACATGAGAAAATGCTTAGAATAAACTCTTAACTACGTTACTAACACCATCACGCACAGAATCAGGGAAATTTCCCAACGGGCCAAACTTGAAGCACACATCTTGCTCAGGGTTCTCCACGACCTGACCAGACGCTTGCTACATGAGCTGTAAGGTCACCCATAACTTCCCTAAGGTCCTCACTACACTTATGTATTTCAGTATTAACTCTCATGTTCTCTCTCTAGACTTTAAAAAACTTTATCTCTAAGGAAAAGTTGTCCAAACTGTTTTTACGTCATGTTAAACAAACTTTCACATTACCTTCAAAGTTTTCTTACGTTAGGCACGGCAGGATTAATCTTCGTAGGCCCCCAAGATAGGTCTATAGATAAATATATGCATTATGTGAAATGTGTCAGGGACGAATTTAAAGGTCTTATGAGATCATTTTATTCAACAATTTATTTATTAAGTTTAATAGGTCAGTTTTTTTCAATTTTTGACATTTGTGAGTTTTTTTGTACATGAAATCTTTCTGTAGGCCGTCGACATTCCAACCACTGTGCACAATGTACAACTCAGCCCTCAGTTCCGGTGCTCTTAGGGTACATTAGGTTAGAATAGGTCGTTAGGCTAGGTCACAAAGGATTATGTTATTAGATTAGGTTAGAATTGAATAAGTTGGGTTAGGTTACGTTAGATCTGGATAGGTTAAATTCAGTCAGCGTAGATTAACAAGCAGAAAACAATTATGAATGAAGATACTATAAAATGCGTAAATATCTTAACGGAGAGTGTGTTCTCTGGATGGATGAGCGAGTGTGTTCTCTGGATGGATGAGCGAGTGTGTTCTCTGGATGGATGAGCGAGTGTGTTCTCTGGATGGATGAGCGAGTGTGTTCTCTGGATGGATGAGCGAGTGTGTTCTCTGGATGGATGAGCGAGTGTGTTCTCTGGATGGATGAGCGAGTGTGTTCTCTGGATGGATGAGCGAGTGTGTTCTCTGGATGGATGAGCGAGTGTGTTCTCTGGATGGATGAGCGAGTGTGTTCTCTGGATGGATGAGCGGCTGAGTAAACACGGATACAGTTTATGATCCTTCAGCCCAGCATCGTCAGAGAACGTTGGTTTTACAGTGTAATTAAAGAGCGTTGAAATAGCAACGTTGTCACTTTGCCACAACGCTGCCAAAGTGACATCATTGTAGGATGGAATTTGTCCGTGTTTATCAGTCAGTTATCACACCCAGTGAACATGTTACCTGGTGAGGCATTCGTGAATTATTGTCTGACCTTTTTTTTTTTAAATCAGTCAATTTGGTAACTGTAGGTTAACTAAACATAACCTAATCAGGTTCTTCTCTCCTCCACCCTCATCAGGTTTAGTTCTTAAAGTTTCTCTTCACAGCTCATACTCTTTGGTTCTGGGATTATTCTTGTTGCAAATCGCTGCAACTTCTTTACTCTATATGGTGTAACAGGTGTGGGCTCCACGCTGGCGCTGCACACTTCAAGATGAGCCTGACAAATGTTGTAAATAGAGCCACAAATGACTCTTTGTCAACATTCCTGTAAGCTGATTGCAAATTCGCTAAACGAGCATTCACTCGAGCATTTGCTAGGGGTGAGCATTATCTCCAATCCTAGGTCGTCCTCCTTAAGAGAGGTTTGCCGTCCCTGTCCACCGAGTCTATTCTAAATTTCTGGTCTTCTTTCCCCTTCTAGAATTTTAATATAATTAGATTTGTTGGGGTTCAATTCGAGTAGCCATAGTTTATTTGCAGATTTTTTTTGTCCTCATCGGTTTTTATTCTCCTCATTAATTTTACATCATCAGCAGACAGGGGGTATATCTGTCTGCTACTTTTGATATGTAATTCACACATATCAGAAACAGTACCTGTCCCAGTACTGATCCTTGTGGAACCCCATTAGTTACACGTGTGTGTGTGTGTCTGTACAGTGTGTAAATGTGTGTATATCTGTGTATATGTAAATTTATGTCCCACCTTCCGGTCAGTGACACTTGATAAATATGTCTGAGTACCCTGTCTGACAGCGAGTCAAGTTTCACCAGCACCGCTATACACGTCCTCACACCGCAACAAACATCTCGTATAAAACTATAACACATTATACAACTCTCACAGACAATGCTCTATAAATTCCAGTGCATACACGTTCGCTCTCCTAGCAAAGACAGCTTATTAATTTACTTTACAATGGTGTTGAAGGTCATTCGTATATATATATATATATATATATATATATATATATATATATATATATATATATATATATATATATATAAACGTGATCAAGTATTTTATTAACTTTAATAAGTGATAAGTGAAAACTTACCGTGTGTGTTGTGTGGGTACTGCTGCAGCGTGGGTGTGTGGGTGGGGTTGTGGGCGTAGTAACGAGCTCTGTTCTCACGCCCACTTGAGTCTAAGGAGGTGAAGAAGCCATCCACCTCCTCTGGGGGGAGCAGCGCCCCCTGCTGCCCCCCGGCGTGATGACTGACAACTATCCCACTCAGGGGATGCTGCTCCTCCACGTTCATGGGCGTGTGGGCATTCATGGGCGTGTGGGCGTCTAGGGCGCCCTCGTGGGTCACCTCGTCCTTGAGGGGCATGCCAGAGTGCCCCTCCTCCATGGGAGGGTGGGCGCCCGTGCCTCCATCTGTGTACCAACCTGACCCGTCTTCCTCCATAGTGAGGCCACCGGTTGTACGGAACACTTCCTCCTACTCCTCCTGTTCTCTCTCCTCCTCCTCCTCCTCCTCCTCCTCCTCCTCCTCCTTCTCTTCCCTCCTTCCCACCTCTCACAAACACTCTACAAACTTCATGTTTTTCCAAAACTCTTATCACCAGTGATCAATAATGCCTCAGAAGGGTCTTAGTGTCCTACGCTACTCACGATCACTGGCTTGCTGGCGAATTTTAATTTCTAGTTCAAAGTCATTTTTTGTTTTAGGTCTGCGTCTTCTCTTCACTTAGTTTCACCAAATTTGATGTATACTTACTCTTTCTTTTTCCTGGTCTATGTTTTCCTCCTCTCTTCTATTTTTTAATCACCAGGAAAAATTTTCTGCATTTCGGGTTAGACACTAATGGTGTCTCCCTCATGGGCAAGTCTTCTGTATATTTACCTTTTAATTTGTCTGTTTTTATCACTTTTATCACAATTTTTTGACACTCGTCAGATAAAACAACACAATTTTTTGTTGGGGAACTCGTAATAAAAAAGAGTTCTATATTATCGTTTTACACTAACCTCATCAGAGAGGACCTTGGTACATTTGTTTTCCATGGTGGCACGGGCGTGCAGGCACGCCTTGTCAAGTGTGGGCGTGCAGGCGGGCGTTGACTCGCGTGTGGGCGTGGCAGCTACAAGAACAGCAACAACAGCAGCAGCAGCAGTAGAGGTCGTGGACACCTCACGGGCGGGTGACCGTTAAGTATTATCTTGGGCGTTATCTGCAACACAAAGATGTTGATGAGGTTCACCAGCTTCCCGCTACCTTACCGCTTATCTTAGCCACTGCCGCTACGTCTACGCTACTAAGCATAGCCCTACAAGTTAAGCACTGAGTACAGAGTTACAGTGCTAAACCCACCGCCACTACACCACTAAAGCCCACCTTCAGTGCTTCACTAAGCCCACACTCACTACCAGTCCGCATCTCATCAGACATCTCAACCAGTAGTTAATAAGTCAGTGGATATACTCAGAGAGGTGTACATATACAGAGTGGTATATATCTCTCGATGTGTATACACTAAGGATTTAATCCTCACTTTAGAGTTTAAATATCGTTGAAGTTAATTTTCAAGTGCAATGTGGCCTAATGAACCTCCTCTGTGTGGTCAATAAACTTTAAGCCTATCAGACTAATTTAACAAATCATAAAATATATATTTTGAGAGATGTATATACTAAGATTAATTTCATCCATAGCATATGGCTAAAAATATTGTCTTAAGATAACGTACAGGTCACGTGATGCTTCAATAATAACACTTGTAGTCAATAGGCCTTAGACCTAGCCGGATGCATAAAGCGTACAGATGACAGTATTAAAATAAAATGTTGCAGAGCTTGATAAATCTAACAGAGAGAAACGTTGTCCCAGTTTATTCTGCAATGTGTTTGTGTCTTCAACTTAGTTAACTAGCGTAACAGATATTGGATCGAAATTCTGGGCCGTCATACAGAAGCCAGTAATATACATGTTGTTTTAAACTGTTGGGTGAGTCTGGGAGGTGGAGGTTGCTGGGGGACTAGTCGAAGGGAGGTTGGGGAAGTGGAGGTTGCTGGGGGACTAGTCGAAGGGAGGTTGGGGAAGTGGAGGTTGCTGGGGGACTAGTCGAAGGGAGGTTGGGGAAGTGGAGGTGAAGTGGAGGAAGGGGAAAATGGAGGTGTGGCGGAGGAAGGGAAGTAGGGCAGGAGAGGTAGAGAATGTGGGGGTAGGCGCAGAGGAGGTGGGGAATGAGAAGCGGAGGTGCGGCAAAGGTGGGGAGGAGGTGGGGCGGAAGAAGCAGAGGTGGGGTTGAAGGTGGGGCTAAGGTTGGCTGGTTTGTTTCCGCTAAAATGTGGTAAAATATGGCGTTACGCTACGTGTTTATCAGAGCGAAGAAAACTGTCCAGAGTGTGAATGTTGTGACTAACATAGCGGCTATAAGATGGTTCTTCAGACTCGTCCATTTGTCTCTCCACGAGGAAACTATAATAAATATCTCGGTTGAACTAAGAAATATTAAAAGTAAAAAGAAGGAAGAAGAAAAAAGTTCTACCGAGGTAGAGAGACCCGAAAAAGAAGAAACACTTTCATCATCACTCACTCCATCACTGTCTTGCCAGAGATGCCCTTCCACACTGCAAATATCCCATACACTTCCTTCAGGGTGCAAGCACTGTACTTCCCACCTCCAGTACTGAAGTCTTACTAACCTTGTTTCCCTGAATCCCTTCATAAATATTACGTTGTTCACACTCCAACAGCACGTCAAAACACAAAAACCACTTGCTTCCACTCACTATAATAATAATCATTAGAAAACGAGTCTGCAAAATTATTTTTCTGTTCTTCATTCTTCTTCTATGATAATTTATTCTTTCTTTTATTAAACAAATTCTGTTCTGACATCCTCATCACAATATACATAACAAGCATTTGATTTAAACAAATGGACAGGTGGACTGCGGTTCATTATGTACAAACTGCAGTCCACCTATATACGTAAGTTGATGTACAACCTATAGCGGATGTACAGAATGACATCACATCTACCCTCCCTCTCCCCTCATCCGTCTCCCTCTGCCTCCTTGTTTCTCTTCCTCTCTCTCCCTCTTCCCTCTAGTGATCCAGTTTCCTACCCAAAGGATGTTGTAACATCGCAACTCAAAGCTGTGTGGTCCACTATGTGTTCTGAAGTTGATGAAGTTAACCTTTGTTCTCTGGTCTCGCATGAGACTCGGGGCCCGTACTCGAGCCTCATTAGAAGAAGAATGGCCCTGTTCTCTAACATCTTATGAGGACCAGTGGCCCTATTCTCTATCACCTTAAGAGGACAAGTGGCCTTATTCTCTAGCACCGTAGATAGACGAGTGGCCCTGTTCTCTAGCACCGTAGGAGGATATATGGCCTTGTTCTCTAGCACAGTAAGATAGCGAGTTACACACTGTACCCGCCCATCTACGGGGCTTCCCGTACAAGGGCGGCTGACGGGAACACTACCTAAAAATTTCTTCATATTAAACATTTAGACACATCAGCAGTGTGCTGCTGTCCTACTCTCTTTGATAATTACATTTAAAAAAAGAGAAAAGTCGGGAAGGAAGGATGTCTTTACTTTTGGAGCGACCCTTAGCTTTCTCGGATCAACCCTAATTACCTTCCATTCTCCAGTCTCGTTATTGCGTGAAACTCAATGGTTTAGAGCTTCTGCAACAAGAGCTAGTTATGTTTTTCTCTTATATTCTATGAAATAGGATGATTTTGCTACATGAGACATGAATTCTGTCTGCCTGAGCTAAGAAACTTCAGTTAGGCGATGGGGATATCATCAACATTCCGTGAAGGGTTCAGCAGTTAGGGCACTTCGAAGATTTTGTTCCAACAGAGTTGGAGTTACAATCACTTGGGAATGTCCGTCTCTGAAGAGACAGTGAGAGGGTTGGTGAGGACAGTATGTGCCGAATGCATCAACTCTTTGTGATAATGTATCCACTATTTATTTGGTGTTTTGTACTCGAGATTTCTGTTCTATAACTTGGCATTCCCGTTGAGATGATATTCGTAAATAGGAATTGTTTGGTGTTGCTTATAGTTCTTCCTTGAGAACCCCCTTTCGATTTGGAAGAGTAGCAGAACGTATCTACACTAGGGTCCTCTTGTTGTGCCCCCTGAAAAGGACGCAATAAATATTATGTATACATATTGTTTTTTTTTTCATATAATTTTATATTGCTGAGTTTTTCGTTAATATCTAAAACGAAAATTTCATGCTTTATATTATTATTTAACTTATTTTATTAACTTATTTACGTACGTAGGATGTAACAACTACACCTCTCATTGTGTTCGGTGAAGGAGAGTTTTGATTACCTATCAATGCAGCTAACTACCTGCTGCTTGTTTCGCAGTTCGTGTCAGGCTCAAGTTAAATCCGTTAGCCCCGTTTCTCGCGCTCTCTCGGTGTTCCTGGTGACGGTAACACCTCCGTCTCTGTTCTGTCTGGGAGAACGCTGTTCTCAGCTCGTGTTATTTAGACTCTGTTTTTGGTAAAATATGTCTCCGATGGTGAGGAGAGACATATATCTCGTAACTCTGCAACTCAATTCATGGAGCATTATTTAGACTTAGTGATATTTGACGTTTTCAAATGTTGTGTGTCGTGGAGACACTATATCTCTGGTCCCTAGTTCAACTCTCGACCTACATTGTTTTGGCATCTGCGCACTATCATAGTCGGGAATTTGGAATTGCTGAATTCAGTTTCAGTAATAAGCGAGTTTCATGACTTTGTGTAGGACCAGCTGAAGGTCAACAGTTAGGGTCGTTTTGTTCTTGATTCCTTGCTTGACTCTGTGCTGTTCACTGCTGCTTCGACCATTATTGCTGTTTGATGAAAGGGTCATCATACTGTTCGATCAAGCTGTTTGATTGTATCGATGGTTCAGAAGTTACCTTATTTAGGGACTTGTTGTTGTCAGTCACATTCTAAGTCTGTGTTGAGTCAATACGAGCACATACACAAACACACATGCTTACACACCCTCTAGTACTTATGAGTACATCTCATCATAGCAACGTACCAGACGGTACATATTAAGAGAAGTACAGTACTTTATCGAATGTTCTCATATTACCATATGATTATATGTACAGAATAACTATGATACATACGTATACTAAGTTATAATACAAGATTTGAGTAGAAGCTTATCTGCTGAATTATTCAAATTACATTAACTGTGATTATTACCACCCAGACACCTTTGTTATTAAACATCTCAACTTTAATTTGGTTGGTTTGTATTCGTACAGTTGCAATCCAAAAGCGCTATTGAGAAGCCACATAATTTTACGGGGAAACTAGACAAGAATAGTCTCTGATAAACAGTTACAAAACCAGAATCAGGCTAGATGCTGGAAGGGGATTAATAAGTTGGTTTTCTAGTATTCTTTGGAGATATCTTCACTTAACAGATGTCGCATTTTGTAACACCTCTTAAGTTCCCAGTGATGAGGCATATCAAGAAATTTTTATATATTCTCTATTTCTTGTTTACATGACCAAAAGTCTCTAATGATTGGTAGCGAAATCGAGAAAGTAATTAATAAAATTTCCACCAGTTTTCAGTGCGGGGTTGCTAAATGGGGCCCACTTGTGGGGCTCTTTTTTTTCCCCCAAGAGCGGATAAAAAAAATTATATGTATGTCATATTTTCAAGCTTTGTGCAAGTTCACTTGCAGTGCACCTTGCAACAGAGCGTTGTAGCGTAAAGGAAGACTAAATCCTTGATTGAATTCTGCTGGTCCTTACATGAGACTTGCAAAATATAGTAATCACGGGAGTGATAAATACACCCAGCTTGCATTTGAACAAATCCAAGTTGATAATTTCAAGTTATTCGAAGGGACGATTCATTAGCTTAACCACTACATCCGTGGCATTTGTTGGACACATTTTGCAGTCTTCGAAGCCCTTTCCTTTTGAGCGTCCCTTCAGAGTCGATGTGGAATTGCATCCAGTGAAGAAAACACACAAGAAACACAAAGAACTATACTTCGCTGAGGTCGGAGGACATCTGTCAGGTTTCTGGTGTTGTTGATACTTTGTGTTTTCCCGATTCTATTCTAAGAATGATGTGCTAGCATTGAATCGAATGATGTCGTCGTCACTGAATTATAGTTTATCTGCGTCCTCGCATGAACAGATAGTCAATATCTGTGGTCAGAATGAGATCTGGTATATTATTTCCCCAGTAACCATAGGCTGTAACATAGGCTGTATAATGGCCTTGACTCTTCACGTCACTACGTTCACTATATATACGTACATCCTCTCTTCCCCAGGTACACCTGCTTTTGACTTGATTAATCCCACCGTGTGGACGAAACGTTGTCAATAAAATAATACATTTGATCCATCGTGTCGATATTTTATACAATTTCTCTCCTTGCTGTCTTAGTCCCCTGACAATTTCTTCAGGTTTGTGTTTAGGGCACTAAAGTCTCCAAACATTATTGCTTCTATGAATTGCTTTAATTTCGCCATACAAAAGAGCGTCATTTTTCTGGCTCTGTTTAAGGGAAATGATACACTACACTAAATACATTTTTTTTTCCATCCTCATTGTCTTAGACATATATGGAGATACATGCTTCTTCGTCGTTTTTCCTTAATTACAATCACACGAAGTTCGTAGTCAACGTTCAGGATTTTTTTCCAACGCCCATTCTTTAAAGGATACGAACTTTATTGAAAATACTGGATGCAGATCAATATATTTCTGCTGTCAGAGAGATGTTAGGATTACCCAAGATTCATTTAGACCATTACAGTGATATCTAGACAAACGCATTATAATACGTTTGCGGATAATTCGTCCCGCTGTTGTAACGAACAAGGAAAGTTCGTGTAAAAAAAAGAATTCTTTCTTCCAGCTGGACTGGTCTACCAGCTGAGGTAATTAGTTTAAATTCCTGGTCTCACTAGTTACCTGACTGGATGTGACAGGTTGTCTGCTCCCTCCTTCCCCGCCCATCCCAGCCCCAACCTCCCCACTCCTCTCTTACCCTCTCCGTCTCATTTAGCCCTTCTTGTAAGATTCGTCCCAATCTTGTTCTACGCTACCCTCTGCAAGATGGATATGGAATGCACAACAAATTAGCCGCTTCTGAGGCAAAATCTAATCTAAATCAAACTTCTCATCAGAATTTGTATTTTTCCTGTGTTTTTTTTTTTTTTTTTTGCTGTTAGTTGTTATGATATAGTGCCACTCCTTCCTGTCTTCCTCTCTGCCTTCCTCTCTTCTTTCTTTCCTCCCATCCTCCTTTCTACTCTTTAGCTCTTCCTGCTCCCTTTTCTTCACCTCTTCCACCTTCCGAGCTTCCCTCCCTCCTGCCCTACACGCCTTTTCCCTCAGTCACTGCCGTTCACAGTCCAATTCAGTTATTCTCCCTGCCTCTTGTTTTCTTTCCTGCTTTTCAGGCTTATAACGTTTCTGAATTATAATATACTAATGTATCTATGTGTAGTTACATATCTTATGACATCCGTATTCCTATTCCCCCACTCATTACCTTTCTATTTCCTATCTATCATGTCTCTTCTGGAAGGATACAAAAAATCCTTTTTTTTCCTGTGTCTGGGATAGACTATCCTGAAAGATGGCGATGCCTAACGGATAGTAACTCCAGCGATGCTTGAAGGAAACCTTTGAGGATCCCGTAGCTGATATACCATTGCTGGTATACTCGATGATATTCTTATTGCCCTACTGAAGTCTCCCAACTTAGGCTGACAAATTTCAACACCTCGTATGAGCCTCATATTGTGTGACTAAATATGACAGAGAAACATAACGTATTGTTCCCAAATGTTTATTAGTCTTATAGAATAGAGTAGCAGCACACTGCTGATTCATTTTTTTATAATTAAAAAATCTTTCCTACTCTCTCTCTCTCTCTCTCTCTCTCTCTCTCTCTCTCTCTCTCTCTCTCTCTTTCTCTCTGCCTCCTTATCCTTCCCACTCTGCATCCTTTTCCTCCCTGGTGATGACACCAGTGGTGGTGATGACACCAGTGGTGGTGATGACACCAGTGGTGGTGATGACTGTGGCGCCCTCATTAGTGTATTGTCTTGGTGGTGGATGTGTTGGTGTTGCGGATCACGCCACTCAGACGAGTAATGAGTTGATGGAGTGACGGATGGATGGATGGGGGATGGATGGAGGGTTCAGGGGAAGGGTAGGATGGACGGAGGGAGGAGTGAATGCGTATCATGGAAGAGATGTTTTAATGATATGGGGATTGTGATGATAAGATACGGATGTGAGAAAGAAAGAAGAGAGAGAGGAGAGAGAGAGAGAGGAGAGAGAGAGAGAGAGAGAGAGAGAGAGAGAGAGGAGAGAGAAATGTTTCCAGCACTATGTCGTAAGAATAATCTCTCAAAAAAAAACACGAAACAGGCTAATGTAGATATTATGGTGACAAAAGCGGCCCTGAAGAACGTAGATGCGTATCAGACATCGTAGTGTGTTTTAGAGGGCACGGGAGAGGGACAAGTGGCGAGGGAGAACAACCTTCCCTAATGGGATTGACGGTAATTAGGTTAGTGCTGCTGTAATTGGTAACTTGTGTGTGTGTTTGAAATTGGGTTAAGGGGAGCACATGTAATTTGGGGTTTGATGAGAATGTGCTATCAGAATGAGCATAATAGGTGAGTATGTGTGCGCTCTTACCTATTTGTTCTTACTTATTTGTGGTTACAGGGGTCGATTTATAGCTCCTTCCTGCGCCTCTTCGCTGATCGTTACTAGGTCCACTCTCTCCCTGCTCCCTGAGGTTTATCATACCTCTTCTTAAAGCTATGTATGGATCCTGCCTTCACTACATCACTCTCTAAACTGTTCCACTTTTTGACAACTCTATGACTGAAGAAGAACTTCCTAACATCCCTATGACTCATCTGAGTCTTCAACTTCCAGCTGTGAATCTTTGTTGCTGTGTCCCATCTCTAAAACATTCTGTTCTTATCCACCTTGTTAATTCATCTCAGTATTTTATGTCGTTATCATGTCCCCCCTATCCCTCCTGTCCTCCATTGTTGTCAGGTTGAGCTCTCTTAACCTCTTCTCGTAGGACATACCCCTCAGCTCCGGGACTAGTCTTGTTGCAAACTTTTGCATTTTCTCTAATTTCTTGACGCGTTTGACCAGTTGTGGATTCCATACTTGTGCTGCATACTTCAATATGGGCCTGACGTACATGGTGTACAGTGTCCTGAATGACTCTTTACTTAGATTTAGAAATGCTATTCTCAGGTTTGCCAGACGCCCATATGCTGCACCAGATATTTGATTGATGTACTCCTCAGGAGATGTGCTCGGTATGATGCTCACACTAAGATCTTTCTCCTTGAATTATTTTTGCAGCCTTTGACCTCTTAGGATGTACTCCGTCTGCAGTCTTCTTTGCCCTTCCCAAGCTTCATAACTTTGCACTTGGTGGGGTTAAACTCCATGAGCCATTTGTCGGACCAGGCTTGCATCCTCTCAAGATCCTCTTCTAGGCTTACGTGAGCCTCGTCCACTTGTATTCTCAGTAGCTTTACATCGTCTGCGAACAGGGACACCTCTGAATCTATCCTTTCTGTCATGTCATTCACATATACAAAAAACAGAACCGGACAAAGGACTAACCCTTGTGGAACCCCACTCGACACATGCATTCACTGACACCTCGTCTCGTACAGCGAAACACGTTATTTCCTTCTTGTCAGGGATTTCCTGATCCAATGCAGTACTTTCCATCCTATTCTTGCCTGCTCCTGTAGCTTTTCAGCCAGTCTCTTGTGTGGTATTGTGTCGAAAACCTTTATACAGTCCAAGAAGATGCAGTCTACCCATCCCTCTCTCTCCTGTCTTACTTCTGTTACCTTGTCGTAGAACTACAGTAGGTTTGTGAAGCAGGGTTTCACTTCTTCATAACTTCACATACTATACGTGTCAGCCACACTTGTCTGTAATTTAATGCCGCCTGTTTATCCCCTTTCTTAAAAATCTTCCACACCTCAGGCAGTTGCCATGTTTTGATATATTTATTGAAGATTGTTGTTAGTGGCACACACAGTACATCTGCTCCCTCTCTCAAGACCCAAGAAGAGATACTATCTGGGTCCACCGCCAAGCACCTACCCCTAGCAGTTTCTTCACCTCCTCCTCTGTTGTGTGCAGTGTGTCCAGCACTTGCTGGTGCGACCTAGCCTCTATCTCCACTGTGAATTCTTCTCTAAAACGTGAGCTGAGCTCCTCACATACTTCCTGGTCATTCCCTGTTAGCTCCCTTCCTTCCTTCCCCAGCCTGATCACCTGGTCATTGACTGTTGTTTTCCTCCTGATGTGGCTATATAACAACTGTGGGTCAGATTTTGCTTTTGATGCTTCTCTCTTTATTCATGCATATTCATTTCTGGCTCTTCGGCTCACCTCGCTGTTTTCCTGGGTCCTTTGTGTTCTATACTTTTTCCATGCTCTAGCACACTCGCCGTTGGGTCGACTGCAAAGTGAATCTGGTTTTTATACACCACAAAGTACCACCTTATTTTCACACATTATTGTAAAAAATCACTACAATTTAAGAAATGATTATTATATTTATAAGTATTTACAATAATAGTAGTGATAATAATAATATACACATGCCAGCTTATTCCTCATTACATTTTAAGAAATGGTTATCGTAAAAATTTATAACCATTTGCATTAATAGTGGTGAAAATAATAATAGCTACTCAAGGAGGAATAAGAAATCCTTTGAGAAGGGTAATTATCCCTGTGAGATGGATAATGAACACTGAGAGGTTAAGGATACCTAGCTCTGAAAGAACGATGATTCATCCTGAGAAGAAGGATGATTCGCCCTTTGAAAGGGATAAATAACTCTGAAAGAAGGATTATTAATACTATGAGAATGTGAGGATAATTACCTCTGAGAGGAGAGCTGTGACTCGACCCCTACAACCACAATTAGGTGAGTACCCACTAACACACACACACACATACACACACTTTAAAGGGCAGGGGGGAAATTTAATTGCTACTCAAAAGAATTTTCTACCATATTACTCTAACCATAACCATGGCCGGAAAGAAAGACTTTCCAGAGGTACTAAGAGAATGGAAATAAAAAAATTCCAGAGATATTTAAAAAAAAATAGCAGTAAAGAAAATCTAGAGACATTACAGAACCGGCAATACAGATCGTATGGAAATACTGCAAAACTGGAAATAAAGAATTTCCAGAGATACAGGCAAGCCCCACTTTACAGGGCTTCGCTTAACAGTGCTTCGTTTTACAGCTCTTCGCTGTACAGTGCTTTGCTTTACAGCGTTTCGTTAATGCAGCGGTTTTCAGTTATACCCATTCTTCATTTATTCAGACTTCCTACAAAAAAATATATTCACCACTCACTAGTTAAGGACGAAAATATTTGAAGGTAAGTAATGTGTGTGTACTGTAGATGAATGTTTTAGATCTAACTCTACTGCTCACTTAATATATGACAGTGTAAACATGTCAGGCTTGTATATGAATTTGAAAGTGAAAAAATAAATAAAAAGGGTTATGTTCCACTTTACAGCGATTTTCGCTTTACAGCAGTAGCCTGGAGCCTAACCTGCTGTATAAGTGGGGCCCTCCTGTACTCTGTAACTGGAAGTAAAGAATTTCCAGAAATATTAAAACTTTTGTAGTAAAGTGTTTCAAGATACACTCTCCCTCACCCCCACCACCCAAAAAAAAAATAGAGGAAATTCAAGAATTTCCAGACACTACAGAACTGGATCTGAAGAATTCTTAGAGAATAAAAGTGGAACTAAGAAAACTATCTTGGCTCTCTTGTCTGGGCGTACCTGTGTATGACAGATATCACCTGCCTGAGTGAATGACAGATATCACCTGCCTGAGTGAATGACAGATATCACCTGCCTGAGTGAATGACAGATATAATCTCCCGGAGTGAATGACAGATATCTGCCTGAGTGAATGACAAATATCACCTCTGCGAGTGAATGAAGTGACTGCACTTCACTGAGTGAATTGCATCATCCCTCAGAGTGAATGAACTCACAGTTAATCAATGAATGAACGAAAAATTTCACATCGAACCAAAAAAAACTGCGCAGAAACACATAGATTTCTAATCGAACGAATCTGTGAGATTTATCTAATAAATGCAAATATATATATATATATATATATATATATATATATATATATATATATATATATATATATATATATATATATATATATATATATATATATATTAAATATATTAATTTAAAATAATTTTGGTGTTTTCTTGAATATTTTAAGATTACATTTTCTCAAACATTTTTTTTTTAACTTTCATGTAACTAAGTTTTCAACAATACATGTTATGCATTTAACGAATTTACTATTTCGTGATACAATCTGCAAGTTACGAAAGAGATACGTGGGAAGAGGAGGAGGAGAATAAGAAGCAGTCTGGATGATGAGGTGAACAGAAAGTAAAAAAAAAAAAACTGAGATCTTCAAGGCCTTCTTGGAGGAATGTGACTCTTCGACATTCTTCTGAAATGATGAACGTAAAGAGTGTTTGGCCGTCTTGTGAGGTAAAGGTTGGCGGGGGGGGGAATGTTCTCTTGTTTTCTCTCTCTATCTCTCTCTCTCTCTCTCTCTCTCTCTCTCTCTCTCTCTCTCTCTCTCTCTCTCTCTCTCTCTCTCTCTCTCTCTCTCTCTCCTCTCTCGCTCTCTCTCTCTCTCTCTCTCTCTCTAAAGTACACACACACACACACACACACACACACTAGCTGAGGTGGCCAGAAGGGCCAACGTGAGCAGAACAAAGCTTTTGGTCATCGGTGACTTTAACCACAAGGAACCTAGAACCAAATGAGGGACCCAATAACGTGGAGGGCTTGGGATGCTGGAGGTGCTAATGGAGAACTTCACGCACCAACATATTAGGTATACATCCCAAGAGCGTCGAGGGGATGAACCAGCAATTTTGGACCTTGTATTCACCATGATTGGTTCTGACAAAGGGGATATTACATATGAAAGGACCCTTGGCGGTAGCGATAACAGAGTCCTGATTTTCGATTACCTTGTCGAATTAACAGTGGAGAGTGAAGCAGCACGAGAAGGAGGTGAGAAGCCACACTTCATAAGAGGGACTATACAGGCATGAGTCAAGTTCTGTATGAGGTGCAGTGTAAAAGAGAACTACAGGGAAAGACAGTGAATAATGTGATGGAGTATGTGGCCAGAAGGTGTCGGGAGGCGGAGAAGAAGTTCGTACCCAGGAGCTCTAGAAACAAGTGTAGAGAGGCCAAAGCCAAATGTGTTAGAGCATGGAAAAAGTATAGAAGGCAAAGAACTCAGGAAAACAATCTTCAACAAGTCTAACGAATCAAGGCAACTGCCAGAGGTGTGGAAGACAGCAAATATAATTAAAAAATTTAAGAAAGAGACAGACAAGCAACGTTAAACTACAGGCCATAGATCAGTGTCACTGACTTGTATAGTATGTCAAGTTATGAGGAAGATTATCAGTGGTGGAACACCTAGAAAGGAGTGGATTCATACATGACAACTAACACGGTTTCAGGGATGGAAAATCCTGTCACAAACCTACTGCAATTCTTCGAAATGGTAACAGAAGACCAGAGGGAGGGATGGGTAGATTACATTTTCTTAAACTGTAAGAAGAGTTTGGACACAGTACCCTACAAAAGACTGGTACAAAATATAGAGGAGCAGACAGAAATAACAGGAAAAACCTCAGTGAATCAGGGAATACCTGACAGGAAGGAAAGAACTAATGATTGTCCGTGACGAGGTGTCAGAATGGGTGCACGTGTCGAGTGGGGTTCCTCATGGGTCAGTCCTAGGACCAGTGCTGCTTCTTATACACGTGAATGACATGACAGAAAGGATAGAGACAGAGGTATCCCTGTTCCCAGACGATGTGAGAATACAAGCGGACCAGGACCAGTAATGGATGTAGACATGCTGCAGGCCTGGTCTGACAAATGGCTATGAAGCTTAGGGATGGACAAAGAAGACAGCAGACGGAGTACAGGCCCGGGAGGCAAAAACTTCAAACCTTACTCAAGGAGAAGAACCTTGGGATGAATATCATATCGAGCATGTCCTCTGAAGCGCTTATCAGCCAAATAACTGTTACAGCAAATGGTCAAACATATCAAGAAATTAGAGGAAATGCAGAGGTTTGCAACAAGAACAGTCCCGTATCTAAGGGGTATATGCTATAAGAAGAGGTTAAGGGTACTCATCCTGATGAGACAGGAAGACTAGGGGGATATGATAACGACATACAGAATAATAAGAGGAAGTGATAAGGTGAACAAGAACAGAATGCTACAGAGATGGTAAATAGACACACAAAAGGGTACAGTTGGAAATTGAAAATTAGATGAGTCACATTAATGTTAGGAAGTATTTTTTCAGCCTTAGAGTTGTCGGGAAGCCGCAGCAGTACCAGATGCAGGAGCAGCAGTAGTAATACCAGCAGGAGCAACAGTACCAATATCAGCAGCAGCAAGTACCAACACCAGCAATACCAGCAGCACCAACAGCAGCAACAGTAGGAACAGCAGCAGTACCAACAGACGCAGTAGCAGCAGTACCAAAAACTATACTAACACCAACAGCAGTACCAAAGCACCAGCAAAAGGAGCAGCAGCAGTACCAGTACCAGTAGCTCCAACAGCAGCAGTAGAAACAGCAGCAGTTGCAGCAACAACAACGACAACAACAGAAGCAAGAGCAGGGGCAGCAGTAGTAATAACAACATCAGCAGCAACAACAACAGAAGCAACAGCAGGAGCAGCAGTAGTAACAACAGCAACAGGAGCAACAACAACAGCAGGAGCAACACCTCCACCACCTACAACAACAACAGCAGCAACAACAACAACAGCAGCAGGCCTGACCTAGGGTCTGTTGTTGCTGTTTCTGTTGCTGTTGGACTCCGGCTGATTCATGAAAAACAGATATTTGTGAAGATGATAGTACAACTATCACTACCATTATTATTACTATCTGTCTACTGCCACACCTGCTTTTACCACTACTATTACTACTACTACTGCTAGTAACTATTATTTCCACCTTAACTACTACTGCTGCTGGTACTACCACTGTTACTACTTTTACTTAATGTATTAAAAATAATTATAATGTTATTTATTTAAAGCATAAATTTACAATTATTGAAATGTATGAAATTACCAATTGTTTGTGCACTTACAATTTCAGTAAATGACTCAGTCAGTGTTCGAACCAATTACGTGGTTATCTTATGTTGCATAAAAATGATAATAATAATAATAATAAAAATAATAATAATAATAATAAAATTAATAATAATAATAATAATAATGTTAATAAAAAAAATGATTAATAATAATAATAATAATAATAATAATAATAATAATAATAATAATAATAATAATAATAATAATAATAATAATAATAATAATGTTGATAATAATATATTATTATTATTATTATTATTGGGAAGCTCTAAATCCGTAAAGGGGGTCACACTGTCTGGGCAGTTTCAAAGCATTTTTACACTCGTTTTTCATAACGTCTTGTGCATATTTAAGATTTGTGGAACAAGTAAAGTAACGTCAGCAAGGGAATAACATCATCACAACAGACGGTGGCTGGGGCCGGAAGGCGTCAATCGGGTGTAATCATACGTAATTAAGACCAGCACTTTGTTTTCAACCGAGGTTTCCTTCAGCACTGAGCTTAATCTTGTCTTCAAATAGTTCAGTTCTGGAGATTTGTTGTGCATTATGTGTGTTTGAACTCTTAAGTGTTTTTAGTCGCCTGTAATGTGTTTACTAACCTTATGCACGCTCTCCATCACTATCACCAGAGGTCCTAGCACTAACTACCAGCACTATCACCAGAGGTCCTAGCACTAACTACCAGCACTATCACCAGAGGTCCTAGCACTAACTACCAGCACTATCACCAGAGGTCCTAGCACTAACTACCATCACTATCACTAGAGGTCCTAGCACTAACTACCATCACTATCACCAGAGGTCCTAGCACTAACTACCAGCACTATCACCAGAGGTCCTAGCTCTAACTACCAGCACTATCACCAGAGATCCTAGCTCTAACTACCATCACTATCACCAGAGGTACTAGCACTAACTACCAGCAATATCACCAGAGGTCCTAGCACTAACTACCAGCATTATCCCCAGAGGTCCTAGTACTAACTACCAGTATTATCACCAGAGGTCCTAGCACTAACTACCAGCATTATCACCAGAGGTCTTAGCACTAACTCCACTTACTATCAGCATTATCACCAGAGGTCCTAGCACTAACTACCAGCAATCTCACCAGAGGTCCTAGCACTAACTACCAGCACTATCACCAGAGGTTCTAGCACTAACTACCGGCACTATCACCAGAGGTCCTAGCACTAACTACCAGCACTATCATCAGAGGTCCTAGCACTAACTACCAGCACTATCACCAGAGGTCCTAGCACTAACTACCAGCAATCTCACCAGAGGTCCTAGCACTATCACCAGAGGTTCTAGCACTAACTACCAGCACTATCACCAGAGGTCCTAGCACTAACTACCAGCACTACCCACCATCATAGCTCATAAATTGAGCTGAGGCAGCGGTGTGTAATAAGAGAGAACTGGTCTCAGAGCACGGCACGCGCCTGCAACACACTCCACCGACGGAACACAAGCGAAAAATAATTTCTTCTCCCGACTCGCTTCGCTAATGCTGTCGCCGCTACTGCTGCTGCTGCCGCCGCCGCTACTGTCGCTGCAGTCGTCGCCGCCGCAGCCACCGGAAATTAACCATTGGGCCGATGAGCAAATGACAGGCATTACAGTAAAGCGAGGGTTAGTAAGTGCACAACACCCACTTTACCGTAGGGGCCCAAGAACACTCACACACACACACACACACACATACACACACACACACGCACACACACACACATACACACACTTACCATTGCACATTATCCACTGTGTCTACAACTGGCTTCTTCCTGCATTCTGGTAACTATCCCTCGTAACTGCTGGTCACTGTATTATTTGTGGCACTGTCCCTTGTATACATCAGTCACTGCATAAATTGCAGCACTGTCCCTTATAACCGGCGGTCACTGTACACCTTCTAGCATTGTCCCTTGTATTTAGCATTCACTGTATACTTTGTTGCACGTCTCCTTTGTAACCAGTTGTCACTGTACACCTAGTGGCACTGTTCCACGAATTTAGCAGTCAGAGCTATTTTGCGGCACTGGACTAGTTTCTCACTGGAGGATACTGTTACATCGCCGCATAGTTCCTCATAACCAGTGGTCACTGCATATCTTGTTACAGTCCCTTGAGTCGAGAGGTCACTGTTCCTCGTCACAGCGGTCACTGCTCGCCTGGTGGCACTGTCCGACACCGCTTGACCCGAACTGATTTACTGAGGGCCCTTGAAGCTTTTACGAATATTTTGCCTCCGCGTTCGTAAGTGCTCTTGCGCGAGCGGCATCACACGGAACTATCGCATCTATTACCACCTGCCACACGCGTTGTAAGTCCGTGTGGCTCGATGGGGGGGGAGAGGGAGGGGTTCTGGGGTCAACAGCGTTGGGGAGGGAAGGGAATGGTAGGGGAGGCTCTTCACTAGTGGGGAGGAGGGGTTGGAGGGCCGTCCGGAAGGTTGGGGGATGGAGGTTTGGTGTGTTCTTCGGGAGGTTGGGGTCACCGTGACACTTGGAATTAAGCCCTCAGGAGCACCTGACCCCCCACATGACGGTAACCTCGCCGCACTTCAACTTTGGGGAAGACGCTGGAGCCCAGAGAGCGAAACCCCTGACGTTCCTTGACCCGAACCACTTTGACAAAAACGCGTTCAGCAGCCGAACGACTTGGTGGTCGGTGCGGCGCTGGCCGCCACAAGACAGCACTACCGGGCTCCTCCTCTTAACATCAGCCGCTCCCTCCTCCTCCTCCCAGCTCCATAGGAGGCCATACTGGCTAGTGCGGTGTTTGTTTTGTTTGGTAATAATGAGAGAGGAGGTTATCACAGCGTGGAGATGGCAGATAACCTGCTTTCTGATAACACTATCTTCACCACCCCATCGAGGCCACGCCAGCTCCGCCTAGTGGCAGTAGCACGAACCATACAAGAAGCCGCGGCCCCAGCGCCATCTCTCCTCATTTTAATTTCGATTCTCTACGTAATTGTGAGTAATAAGTGGCAGAGGCGGCTTGCAGGGAGTGCTGGAGTGAGGTGAAGGTGTCACGCCACAGTATTGTTATTTTTTTAATACCTCCGTTTTTTTTCCTTTCCGAGTTTCCCATTCTCCCGCCATGTGTGGACTCCGCCCACCGGCGATAAGATCTGTGATTGGCGGGCGCGGCAGGGGGTGGACCGAGCATGCGCCGCAACCAGCCAATCACAGCGCCAGTTGCCACCAGATGAGAACGATAAGGACACAAGCGCACTGCAATTAGAAATAACAATTTGATAAAGTAGTGCTCATCATTTTCACATTGCTTCATCTTGCTTTGATAGATAACCTGCAACGTTGCATCGAGTCACAGCTCCGTCTAGATGGCAACGATGACCGAAAAACTATGAAAAAACGCCGATGAGTGAGAAACACTCCCGGAGCGCGATTGTATCTCCACAAACTGTTCAACTCGCAAAGGCTCACATGCAAATTGGTGAGCTTAGAGAAAGTACATGTGTTAGGCTGGAGCCCAGACGCTCTGCTAGAGCACTAGTTTATGCATGTTAGCTGCGAGGCCAAGCAAGAACGAGAGGAGCAGCTCGGGGAAGGCTTATGGGCAGAGAAAGATGATACTCTTGTTTTGTTGTCCTTACGTCCACTTGTTTTGTTATAGTGAATGTTTCTAGAGGAGTGCTTGCCAGTGTGTGTGTGCTCTCCTAAGTGTGCTTGCAGTGGTCGAGCCATAGCTCCTGGCCTCGCTTCTTAGCAATATGTAGAGCGGCTTCACTGATTTCGAACCTACAGAGCCCATCGTACCTACTCTTGAGACAATGTATGGTGTTGCATCCACCACCTCATCGTCTAGATCGTTCCTCTTACTCAATACCATGAGGCTGAAAAAAATAATTCCTAATATTCCTTTGGTTTATCTGTGTTGCTAGCAACTTTTTCTGATATCCCTGAGTATTTTGTATGTCATGATCATATGTTCCCTCGCCCTCCTCTCTCTCCTTGTGTTGTTTAGATGAGATATTTTAGTCTCTGCTGATAGGCCGTTTACATGAGAACATAAGAAAGGAGGAACACTGCAGCAGACCTACTGGTCCATACTAGGCAAGTCCTTCTCAAACCCAAACCCACTAACAAAAATATTTGCCCACCCCAAGGAATAAGCTTTGATAACCCCATTAACTCATGTGCAAGTCCCACTCAAGTCCAACCCTTCTCACTCATGTATTGATCTAACCTAAATTTGAAGCTACCCAAGGTTTTAGCTTCAATGACCCTACTAGGCAGACTGTTTCACTCAACGAGTGAAACAGTACTCACCTAATTGTACTCACCTAATTGTGGTTGCAGGGATCGAGACTCAGCTCCTGGCCCCGCCTCTTCGCTGTCCGCTACTGGGTCTCTGCTCTCCCTGCTCCATGAGCTTTATCATACCTTGTCTTAAAACTATGTATGGTTCCCGCCTCCACTATATCGTTCGCTAGACTATTCCACTTCCTAACTACTCTATGGCTGAAGAAATGCTTCCTAACATCCCTTTGACTCATCTGAGTCTTCAGCTTCCAGTTGTGTCCCCTTGTGTCAGTGTTCCTTCTCTGGAACATCCTGTCACTATCTACCTTGTCCATTCCCTGCAGTATTTTGAATGTCGTTATCATGTCTCCTCTAACCCTTCTGTCCTCCAGTGTTGTTAGTCCTATTTCCCTCAACCTTTCTTCATATGGCATTCCCCTGAGCTGTGGAACTAGCCTTGTCGCAAACCTTTGCATTTTCTCTAATTTCTTGACGTGCTTGACCAGGTGTGGGTTCCAGACTGGTGCTGCATACTCTAGTATGGGCCTGACGTACACGGTGTACAGTGTCTTGAACGATTCCTTGTTAAGGTAACGGAACGCTAATCTTAGGTTTGCCAGTGGCCCATATGTGTGTGTATGTGTGTGTGTGTGTGTGTGTGTGTGTGTGTGTGTGTGTGTGTTTGTGTGTGTGTGTGTGTGGGTGGGTGGGTGTTTGTCTATGTGATCATTTATACTTAACTATTTTTTTGGTTGCAGGGGTCAAGTCTCAGCTCCCGACCCCTGCCTCTTAACATGACACTTACCGTATTTACTCCCTTCTAGCCTCATGGCCTTCTTATAACTCGCTGCACGTTTCGAACAGTCTATCGTGGCCAATGTATCAAGTATTCTGAGTATTTCGTAAGTCAGGAGGCTTTTGACCTGCTTCCTGACTATTCTTATCTAACCTAATATCTCCATGGTTAGTCTATCCTCTAATATTGTCAGGTTCAGTCCCTTTAGCCTAGTTACCCTTAGCTTTGGGACTAATATTGTTGAAGAATGAGACACTTGTGCAACATATGGGAATCTTTGTGTTGCATAAATGTATCATTCCTCAACTTGTCGGTTTTCAAAACCATTTATCACATCTGTCAGACACTGCAACATCATGGGATCTTGATAAAAGGAATTCTTCAACACTTGTCCAACCTTAAGACGAAGACCTACTTACACTAGTGGATGGTTCCACTGTGACTCCGACTCCTCCTGCTTCGACTCACCCGGATACAGTATATAAGCCACTTCTCCGACCATATGCTGTATTTTCTTCAAGATTGATGGACTGAACACATCAATTCCAGGCTGAGGGATTGATTACCTCAAGCTCCTCCTCTCTTTACCCCGTTCTTTATATTTAATTGATAAAGCCACTGTGTGGTGTAACGTTTCCTCAGTAAAGATCCCATATGTTGCACAAGTCTCCTATTCTTCAACTTATTGATTTTCTTAACCATTTATTACTAGTATTGTTGCATACTTCTACGCTTTTCCCAGTGTCCTAACACGCTATATTATATAACATTTTAATTTTTAAAGGGGAGGACAGGTAAGCCAGCGGTAGGCCTCAGTCAGATGACCAAAAGCTCCAGTGGGGGGTCATCATACTACTAAGACCCACTTAAGAAATACCTGTTCTGTTTCATGACGAATCTTACCTAACCTAACACGCTCTATCAGGAAAGGGTTCCACGCTGGTGCTGCTTACTCCATGATGGGCCTAACATCTGTTGAATATGGGAATATGAATGACTTTTTGTTGAGATTCCTGAAAGTTGCTCTCGGATTTGCCAAACCCAGCATTTGATATATAATTTATTCGATTTAAGTGTTACTCTGCCGATATGCCAGGTACTGCGCTCATCCTTAGGCCCTTTTGTTTAATGAGGTTTACAACCTCTGCTCCTTCCCCACTTTTCATGACCTTACAATTGCTAGGGTAAGGTCTGATCAGTCATGCAGCTTGTCCAGAGCCAGTTGTAGCATTTCCTTGTCCTTATCACCTTGATTCTCTTGATAAATTTTACATTTTCATATATGGATGCATCTGACTTTTTTTCTGGTATGTCATAGACATGAAAATTTAGACACATGTGCAACATCTGGGTATCTTTATTGTAGACGTTTCGCCCTCCAGTGGCTTTATCAATACAGATTCTAGGACATAATTTGAAAACAGAACTATATACAAAAGATGGTTTAATCAGTCCCTCAACCTTGGAGTTGGTGTGGAGAGCACCGTAGTTGTAAAGATTCTGGAGCATTTGCAAGGAGGTTGGCGCTTATATACTATATACTGGAGGGCGAAACGTCTACAATAAAGATACCCAGATGTTGCACATGTGTCTAAATTTTCATGTCTATGACATACCAGAAAAAAAAGTCAGATGCATCCATATTTGAAAATGTAAAATTTATCAAGAGAATAAAGGTGATAAGGACAAGGAAATGCTACAACTGGCTCTGGACAAGCTGCATGACTGATCAGACCTTACCCTAGCAATTGTAAGGTCATGAAAAGTGGGGAAGGAGCAGAGGTTGTAAACCTCATTAAACAAAAGGGCCTAAGGATGAGCGCAGTACCTGGCATATCGGCAGAGGAACACTTAAATCGAATAAATTATATGTCAAATGCTGGGTTTGGCAAATCCGAAAGCAACTTTCAGGAATCTCAACAAAAAGTCATTCATATTCTCATATTCAACAGATGATTGAGGTCAGGTGGAATGGGACGGGTAGCAGACGAGGGCATAGTCACTTGTAGGCGGGATTCCCCAGTGGAAGTAGGTCATACCCAAAGAGATGGGTAAATTGTAGTAGTAGTAGCCGTGAAGAAGGTCATGTAGATGTCCTCTGAACCAACATTCCATGATGTTGCAGTGTCAGACATGTCATAGACATATACCACAAATACTGCTGGTCGTAATACTGACCCTTGCTGAACACCACCAATTATACTTTTCCATTCTGACCTCTCGTAAAATCGCCCGTTGTCTCTTCGTAAAATCACCCGGTACTACTTTCTGATCATCTGTAATGCATTCCCTTTTATTCCTTCCTGCTCATCAAATTTTTGTCCCAGTATCTAGTGCAGTAGAAAATACCTTCCAGTAGGCCAGGAAAATGGAATACACTCTTCCCCCTTCCTCTCTTGCTTTATGTCTGCTACGTTGTCATAGATGTCCAGCATAACTGGGAGGCCAGATTTTGCTGGTAAATGTTTATAAAACCACTTCACTTCCAGTGTTCCACCACTCTTCTTTTGATTATCTCCTCCATTACATTCCATAGTGTGCATGTCAGTGATATTGAACTTCCTCCCTGCCTAGATTTGTCGTCTTTCTTACAGCATTTATGGCGATTGTCCAGTGTCTATTGCTTGCTCTTAATTTTATCTTTTGGTTCAGACAATGCTTTTATCCCACTTGTAGAATCCAAGGTGGCAACTTTCACTTACCATTGCTTTTGATGTATGCAGCCCAAGCACATGTTGTCCAGTCTTCTTTGGTGTGCCCCTTTCCTTTTGACTCTTTTGTGTTGCCCCAATTTCCACTGAGACAACTCTTTGATTGATTTCAATCTCTTGCAGATCTCTCTCTCTCGTTTCTCGTGGGCTTTCCTCCTTCCTTCTTCAGTCATATTACCTGTCGCCTCTTCTGATGCGACTGTAAAATAATTTTGGACCAGATTTGGCACTGGCTGATGTGTCATTCTCAAATTATCGATCAGCTCCTCTTCTTATCATTGCATGTTCATTATTATTATAATCAAAAGTAGCGCTAAACCTACAAGGGATATACAGTGCAGCAGGGCAGGGAAGGATGCAGGGGTATTGGGAGAGAGAGAGGGATGAGTATTAGGGGATGGAGTTCAGCGGGGCAGTGGATAGTGCAAGAGATTGAGGTAGAAAGGGCAGTGAGGAGTGCTAGCGTCATTATCATCAGAGTTTTTGTGCAGTAAATCAGTTGCTGTCAAAAAGTCAATGAGAGAGTCTGGGTTAAAGGAAGGTCCGTCAGCAAGAAGGGAAGGTAAAGTATTTACATGTTCGTTACCAGCACTTTTGCTTACGCCTGTTTTGTTTTTTTCTATCCTTTGCTTTATATAGATTTTTCATGCATTTGCCCATTTTATTTTATCTTTCTCTCCTTCTTTGTTTACCAAGGGCTAATTTTGTTTTTTTAGTCTTTCGTCTTCTGGTGCGAATGAAGTTCACTACTGCCTCCCTGCATTCTCTAAACAGTATTTTATTATCCCATTCATTAAGTTTCCTACAAATTCACTTTCCCATTGTACTACATTCAAGAATTTGCTCATTCCTTGGTATTTTTCCACTTGGTATTTTCCTATTAACATCTATTTCCAAGAGGTATTCATAATTCAGTTCTGCTTAATGGCTAGCTCCAGAGGTCACCCGTATTTTATTTTGCCTACATCAGATTCACTTTTGGTAAATACTAGATGCAGTCTTGTTGGTTCATCTCTCTCATGTTGTGTACCTGATATGCTGACAAAGTTTTCCATCAGCACTTGCACCATTTTAGCACATCTGCGTTTCTCCTCTCCTTTGTGGTTCCAATTCACCCATTTCATTTAATCGTTGTGTGAATACTCACCTATTTGTTTCCACCTTTTTGTGGTTTGCAGTTGTCGAATCTTAGCTCGTAACCTCACCTCTCAGTTGCCCACTTCTGAATTTCCATCCTTCTGGCTTCATGAGCCCTGTCATTCCTGTTCTTAAAGTCGTGCAAGAATCCTGCTTGTTCCACTTTCTGAATACTAAAAACAGATAGCTGAACAGGTGTAAACATTATGTTAACTGGATTTAGACAGATGATGGAAGAAAAGTGGAAAAGTTTTATGATCTTTACAAGGAGATGGAGGAACGGGTAAAAAGAAAATAATAGATGAAGGCGAGGAACATGACAGAAGGGCAATAGTAGCTGAAGAAAAAGGTACACAGTCTGAGTCGTCGTCGCCACAATCGATCACTGAAAATTTGCCACCTGTTCATTGCTGTAATTTGTTGAGTCGTCGTAGTCACATCTTGGGATCGGATTGCAGGTGAATATAAAAGAGCATGGCAGAGGCAAACTAATCTTCGTAGCAGTTTATAACGGAAAATATATGAGAGCAGCTTCTACCATGTTACTATTATCACTGCTGGGCCATGAGCAATGACTAAAACTGACTAACAGCTTACATAGAGATGCATATATACATAATATATAAATATACTGTTCATGTGGCACACGACTAGAAGAGAATCTAAGGGAGCTGAAGAAATAACTAGAAGAGATGAAGGGAAGAGGGAAATAGGCAGAGCCAGAACTGGGAATAGGTAGGGAAACAGAAGGTATGGAAGAGGAGGGAAAGAAGTGCTTTGTGGAAATGTTCTCAGGTGCCCGGAAGGTAGAGAGATAAGTGAAGCGGAAGACAAGGCTATCTGAAAGGAAAGACAATGGATAGAGGAAAGAGGGAGGTCCCTAATGATCCTTGGTTTTCATGAGACTGATGGGACTAACTTCATCAGCTACACGACAAGGTCCAATTAACCCACTGCTACAGTAAGGAAGATCAAAACATCTTCCCTCATCAGAAGGCAGTTCTTGGTACTCTATAGGCTACGAAAAACAAACATGCTTTCCACAGGAAAATCACATACATAGACCCTTGAAGGTGGCACTAGCAAGACTGACTGACTCCCAATGTACGTACTGTTTTATGTCACTTCGATCAGTTGACTGAATCTTTCCTTATAAATTATTCCAATATTCGAATGGCACCTCAATACACAGATGAAGTTCCCAATACTTTCTAACCTTCAAGTGCAATTTGTCTCCTTAGGTTAGGTAAGATTTGTCAGGAAACAGGACAAGTGTTTCCTGACGCGAGTGATAGTCGTATGATGACCCGCCGCTGCAGGTTATGGTCACCCGACAGAGGCTTTCAGCTAGCTAACCCATTCGACCCTTTAAAAATTGGAATTCATCTCAGCTTGTCTCTTGATACAGTATTCACATAAATAACATCTCAGAATGATGAATTAGCCCAAACAAAGCTAATATATTCGTATGTCAACTACACACTTTATATACTGTATATTACACTTTCACTAAGTTACCTTTACCCGAACAAATTCTACAATAATCAGAGAAGTCTGCAAATGTCTGTTTACATATACGAAACAAATATTAATCATAAGACGTATAAATTAATAGTGATTCTTCATGACAAGTCTTAGGTTAGGTTAGGTAAGGTTTGTCGCGGGTCTTAGTCATATAATGACCCCTCAGCTGGAGCTTTTGGTCATCTGACCGAGGCCTTCCGCTGGTTTACCGGTTCACCCCTGTAAAAATGATTTAACCCTTCATTTTTATAAGGTAATCTACAACAATTAACTCATCTTACAATCTGCTCTGGTATTCTTAGGACAATTTAACCTGAAAAAACAATATATTTACGATACCTTAATACAAGAATAAAAGCCCAGGCTGTTACTTCTCAACTGCTGCATTCAATTTTGGCTAGACACCTTCCTTATACTTAGCGTATATTTTAATGGCTACTAAATAAAAATTGGGGTTAATAACTTAATAAAGAACTCAGACAACAGACAAGGAAACAATGTAGGAATAAGAGATTTATTAGCGTAAATAAAATTGACAAAAAATACGCCTATAAAAGGTTTACCTAGCGGATGTTAGGTACCTTGCACCTAACCGACGTCAACAAGGTCAGTCTGCACCACAAAGTAGAAACAGTCTTTTGGCAGGTTGTCTCCTCTCCTACTTTTCCTGGGCAGCCATCTGAGGGGAAAAGGCGCTAGTGATTAGCACAGACATTGAGCAGATATTGTAGATAAGGCTACGAGTCATTTCTACAGTCTGCCTGAAGTAGGTCTTATTTTGACTGATTATCTAATTAATGTTCACAGTTTTAGCCATACTAAGGCCTATCGTATTTTGATTCAGGAATGAGTGTTACTACTTGATACGATCACTAGTCTCCATTAGACCCTCTTAAAGTCGTATGAGACTACGTAGAGAACAAGTTTACTACAGGATATCTGGTGGTATGGCTATCACACAAATGTCTAATGGAATGGAAGGAACCCGGTTGCTTATTGGTTCTGAGAAAATTTGTGGAAAGTCCCTTGTCATTTTTTTAATATGGAAAAGAACTGTCTGTGGCTGGAGGCCTCTTTCCTCTCAGTGTTGTAACCAGAACCATGTCTAAAATATAAAAAACTGGGCTGCCTGCTTCTCCTTTTATAATGATTGATGAATTGGGCCTGAGTCTTGTTTTGAGTCTTGTTTACTGATGTCACATGTGATGTTTTTGTGATGTGATGTCACATGTGTCTCCAACCGTGACCAAGCAGGGATGTGTCATTAATAAGTTGAATTCTTAGTAGTCTGTGTCGGCCGCTAGTAATGAACTAGCACTGGAAATTAATATCTTTTCACTTTTTGTGAACATCAACTAGATATCCTCAGGTCGTATCTATGAGGAAAATCAACTCAAGTATAATTTAGTAAGGGCATTGATGAAATATTCTCAGGTGGGATTACGTAGAGAAATCCAGTCTAATCGGGGGTAGTAATTTTACCTCTGATATTTACAGAGACGGTTTCTCATTTGGGAATTAGTTTCACTCTTTCCACTTCTTACCACAGCCACAGGGAACTGCTGAATGGGTACACCAAACTCTAAAACTATAGTGAAATTGGATTATTATCAATTTTCGAAAGACTGAATAAGAGGAATTTATCTTCTTCCTTTTTTTTTTTTTTTTTGCTATTTGTGAAAGTGAGTATGACTTTAAACTATTCTCCTCTTGAACAGATTTAGGGGACATTTCGCAAGAGGACCCATGTCTGTGTTACGGAAGGCTTGGCTTGGGGAAGCTACTCCACCCCTTGCTACCTTTCCTGATTTTACTATGTAAAGATTAACTTATTTGCGTGACCAGACGGCAGAAAATTATGTGGAGCACAGCTGCAGATATAGGAAAAGCATGATAAAGCAGCCGTATTTAGGTTTTTTAATCCAGGTGACCTAGTAATAGCTCAAGGTCCGGTTCGTGGTCATGCCTTTCCTGTAAGATCTTACCTTACTGGAAAAAAAAGGTATGAGAGACCTTTAATGGTTAAGATGAAGGTGAATGATTATAAACATGTAGTGCAGATTCCAGGGAAGAGGAAGTCTACTCATACTCGCCATATTAATATACTAAAGGTTTATGGTCGCCTTGCCTCACTTCCCATCACTGATGTTTCTCCCAGTGGATCTGCCTGCCTTGGGGCTCTTGATACTCTACATCAGGATGCTATCTCCTTAGTTTCTTCTGACTGTAACAAAGGAGTGGAGGTGCGACTTAAGAACGTGAAAAAATGCTAGAAAACTTTTCTGCCTTGTTAGACAAGTTGTCGGCCAAAGAAGCCTCCAGTATTGCTGCGCCTATTAATTCCAACCTTGACCTTTTCTGAGATGTTGCACACTTCTTTAGAATAGAGGAACATGATGTGAATGTTCAAAGTTCTGCTCCTGTTAAGGCAATATCTTCTCGTGTCAGCCCTGGGTAACAAGTTCTCAATGAAGAGATGCATTTTTTCTCAGTAATTAACCTTGTCAACCAACGCTAGGCAGCTGGGTTAAGCCCCGGCTAAACCCAGCTGCATAGCTAAACCCTTCCTCTCACCCACTTATCTTCATCTATCCAAATCTCCCTTTTCACCCACATGGGTCTTAGCTGTGAGTATTCTATCTGTCTAACTTATTGAACCTAGCAGTAGACCCTGAGTCTCTCCTTGTATCTTAGTACCTAAGCTAAATGGTACACGCCTCATGTGTACTGATCACAGGAGAATTAATGATGGTATTCCCTGCCTATTGATAATATTATTGACGTGATTTCTAGTGCAAAGCATGTCTCTAGCATTGGCTTGCTTGCAGAATGTTCCCAGGCTCCTCTAACTCCTCGCGCTAAAGATAATTATCCTTGTCATTCATTCAGGATGAGAAAAGCACAAAGTCCTTTTCAAAGAATCATGCAGAGTCACCTTGGATCTATAGGGCTTTGAGTCATACCTAGATGACAAAGTAGTGAACAGTGACACCTGGGAGGACTATATGTGTACATTGAAGATGTTATTGGATAGGTTCTCTCTTATCATTTAACTGTGAACCTTATCAGTTTGTACAGGCTGCATTTCACTCTTTAGGGTTCGTTGTAGGGCAGGGCATGGTAGCTACCTTAGGGGCGAAAGTAGGAGCCATTACCAATTATAAGAGTCTTAAAGATCACAAAAGGACTCATGAGATTCCTGGGAATGTCTTGCAACTATTGCTGGTTCTGCCACAAACAGCCGCTTCTTTAATGAAGTTAACAAACTCCAAAATATCTTTTAGGCGGACGAATGATTGTGAAAGAGCGTTTGTAAACTTTAAAAGAATTTTGTCATCCAGATATGGATCAGTCCTTCGTCATCCACACAGATGCTACGAGCAAGGTGTGGGGCCTTACTGCTGTAACAGTCCTTAGCAGAAGAGAGTTTCCATTCTGTTATTTTTCCCATAAGCTTAAGAAACACCTGCTGTCATATACAGTGGCAGAAACAAGAGCCCTTGGGTTTGGTTCTTCCATTAGTGTAAGTGGGTGCTTCAAAATTCTCAACTGAAGCTCTCACTGACCACAGTTCATTGAGTTTCATTCCATGAAAAACCGAAATGCCCTCCTCGTGCGCTGTGCCATATGTATACAATCTTTTGATATTAAAGTTTCTCAGATCAAAGGGACTCGTAATGTTCTCGTAAATGCTGGGTCTCGAGCTTAGGTCTTATATATCGAAAGTGGTGTATCTGAAGCAATTAGTTCATAATTCTGATATGTTGGCTTTCTTAAATTACCCTTTTCACTGCAATGCCTTCGTTATTTTTTCCCTTTATTTAACAGCAATGGGGTGACTGCGCGGGGTGGGCTGACAGGCTGTTTGCACCTTCCGCCAAGACCCCATTGAAGTGGGGTCTTGGTGGAAGATGACAGTCTCCTGAGAGCCTGAGCTGTTGCTGTCAGACATGTGTTGCTGCAATAACTTCACTGGTCTAACTTATTCTATTTCAAATCTTCTGCAAGTTCTGCTCATCATGCATCAGGCTGCAGTTTTCAAGGCTTGGACAGTGTGACACAGCATACTGTGACATGTTGCACTGTGACACAGAATACTTTTCAGAATCTTCCAAAAGAACCGTGACATCGGCTAAAAGCAACTGTGATAACTCCCACTATGTATAAGATTCGTTATCTTTTAATTCTACACCTCTTCCCAACACTCTAGAATTCACTTCTTTTACATCCCCATTTATAAATATATTAAGCAAGCATAATGACATCCCACGTACTCTCTATAGCCCACCTTCCTCCCAACAGTTGCTTATATCTTACCCAAAATATAATCTTTTATTTATCAACTTTCATTTCTCTCTCGCCCATTGGCAACATTCTTCTTGTTCCCCATCTACATTATTAGCTACCTCTAATAATGAACTGATGTACCTTTTGGGCCTCTAAAAACAATGCTTATCCTGAAGTCATTCCAGGACCGAAACGTTTTCTAATAAATATGTCCTAGTGATTGGTCATGTGCCTTTTTAAACCATTCGATATTCCATATGCCTGGTTCAACCTCTGGTAGAACTGTGGTTCCCACCAGGAAACTCGAAGCACAACAGGTTCTCTGGTATATCACTGGCATTTCCTCAGTGTACCTTGTACCCATCTACCTTCTACCTACTAATTTAAACAAAATGTCGTCGTTACGCCCTACACGTGTGTGTGTGTGTGTGTGTGTGTGTGTGTGTGTGTGTGTGTGTGTGTGTACTCACCTAATTGTACTCACCTAATTGTGGTTGCAGGGATCGAGACTCAGCTCCTGGCCCCGCCTCTTCGCTGTCCGCTACTGGGTCTCTGCTCTCCCTGCTCCATGAGCTTTATCATACCTCGTCTTAAAACTATGTATGGTTCCTGCCTCCACTATATCTTTCTCTAGACTATTCCACTTCATGTGTGTGTGTGTGTGTGTGTGTGTGTGTGTACTCACCTAATTGCACTCACCTAATTGTGGTTGCAGGGGTCGAGACTCAGCTCCTGGCCCCGCCTCTTCGCTGTCCGCTACTGGGTTTCTGCTCTCCCTGCTCCATGAGCTTTATCATACTTTGTCTTAAAACTATGTATGGTTCCCGCCTCTACTATATCGTTCTCTAGACTATTCCACTTCCTAACTACTCTATGGCTGAAGAAGTGCTTCCTAACATCCCTTTGACTCATCTGAGTCTTCAGCTTCCAGTTGTGTCCCCTTGTTTCTGTGTTCCCTCTCTGGAACATCCTGTCACTATCTTTCTTGTCAATTCCCCGCAGTATTTTGTATGTCGTTATCATGTCTCCTCTAACCCTTCTGTCCTCCAGTGTTGTTAGTCCTATTTCCCTCAACCTTTCTTCATAGAGCAGTCCCCTGAGTTGTGGAACTAGCCTTGTCGCAAACCTTTGCACTTTCTATAATTTCTTGACATGGTTAACCAGGTGTGGGTTCCAGACTGGTGCAGCATACTCTAGTATGGGCCTGACGTACACGGTGTACAGTGTCTTGAACGATTCCTTGTTAAGGTAACGGAACGCTAATCTTAGATTTGCCAGTCGCCCATATGCTGCCGCGGTTATCTGGTTGATGTGTGTTTCCGGAGACGTGCTTGGCGTTATACTCACCCCAAGGTCTTTCTCCTTTGGTGAGATTTGTAGCCTTTGTCCACCTAGCCTGTACTCTGTCAGCGGTCTTCTTTGCCCTTCTCCGATCTTCATGACTTTGCATTTGGTGGGGTTAAATTCGAGAAGCCAGTTGCTAGACCAGATGTCAAGCTTGTCCAGGTCTCTTTGAAGTCCTGCTTGGTCCTCTTCCGATGTGATTCTCCTCATTAATTTCACATCATCTGCGAACAGAGACACTTCTGAGTCTATCCCGTCCGTCATGTCATTCACATATACCAAGAATAACACTGGTCCTAGGACTGACCCCTGCGGTACACCGCTCGTCACAGGCGCCCATTGTGATTCCTCATCGCGCACCATGACCCGTTGTTGCAGGGGTCGAGACTCAGCTCCTGGCCTCCTGGTGGTGTGTGTGTGTGTGTGTGTGTGTGTATGAGGTCCACCTCTAGTGCAAATTGTGGGGACCCATAATCTCGGAAAAGTATTTAAAAAGACTTCCATGTCTCAATTTTCCTACCACCCCATCTTTTATAAATGCTCAAACAAGTATATTTTATTGTGCCACATGACACGTAATGTTTCAAAGAATAGAGTGAGAGGATGCATAACAAGTACACATATGTGCTTGTCAACAAGAACATTTCAAGTTCCTGATCCAGATCGTCAGAGCAGGGACGTGAACCCAAGATATAGCATGCATTACCTCTCTGCAGTGCAACACCGAATAATGTACCTGTGATATTTATTAGAATGCTGTTCAATGCATAACAATTTTCCCCATAAGGAATAGTAATAGACTAGTCCTTTAGACCAATACCTTACAAGCATTAAAATAATTCATAAAGGCTTGAGCCATCTAAAACACTACGTATGTATTTAGTGTAGGAAGAGAGAGTTACAGAGAGGGTATATGGAGAGGCAAACGAGGGAATCTATAAGAGAGGGCAGAAAGAAGTAAAAGGAGAGGGTAAGGGGGTAAGGAGTGGATAGAGAGAGGGTGGTGGTAGTGGTGGTGGTGGTAGTGATGGTGATGGTGGTGGAAGTGGTGGTGGTAGTGATGGTGGTGGTGGTAGTGATAGTAGTAGTGATGGTGGTGGTGGTGGTAGTGATGGTGGTGGTGGTAGTGGTGGTGGTGGTGGTAGTGATGGTGATGGTGGTGGAAGTGGTGGTGGTAGTGATGGTGGAGGTGGTAGTGATAGTGGTAGTGATAATGGTGGTGGTAGTGATGGTGGTGGTGGTAGTGGTGGTGGTGGTAGTGATGGTGATGGTGGTGGAAGTGGTGGTGGTAGTGATGGTGGTGGTGGTAGTGATAGTGATGGTGGTGGTGGTAGTGATGGTGGTGGTGGTGGTGGTAGTGATGGTGGTAGTGGTGGTGGTAGTGATGGTGGTGGTGGTAGTGGTGGAGGTGGTGGTAGTGATGGTGTGGTGGTAGTGATGGTGTGGTGGTAGTGATGGTGATGGTGGTAGTGGTGGTGGTAGTGGTGGTGGTAGTGATGGTGATAGTGGTGGTGGTAGTGATGGTGGTGGTGGTAGTGGTGGAGGTGGTGGTAGTGATGGTGATGGTGGTAGTGGTGGTGGTAGTGGTGGTGGTAGTGGTGGTGGTGGTAGTGATGGTGGTGGTGGTAGTGGTGGAGGTGGTGGTAGTGATGGTGTGGTGGTAGTGATGGTGATGGTGGTAGTGGTGGTGGTAGTGGTGGTGGTAGTGATGGTGTGGTGGTAGTGATGGTGTGGTGGTAGTGATGGTGAGGGTGGTAGTGGTGGTGGTAGTGATGATGTGGTGGTTGTGATGGTGCTAGTGGTAGTGGTGGTGGTGGAAGCTAGAAAGATTAAAGGAGTAGGTGCAAAGGATAATGGAATGGGAAAGGCTGAAAATATTAAGGAATAACTAGCATGAGAAGAAGAAAGAGATGGGGAGGGGGGAGTAGGAGAGGAAGAGAGAGAGACGACAAATAGGAGAAGGAAGAGGAAGAATATGAGATAGAAAGGAAAAGGATAAGGAGGAGGAGGAGGACAAAAAAAGAGGACTAGGAAAATGATAGGAGGAGGACTAGAAGGTAGAGAACTTTGAGTAGGATTATGAGGACTAGAAAAAGGAAGAGAACTAACAGGAGGACTAGAAGGAGGAAGGAGAGAACTAGGATGGATACAAGGAGGATGACTAGAAAGAGAAAAAGGAGTAAGAGGAGGAAGAAGAGGACTAAGAAGAGGAGAAGGAGAAGGAAGAGGAGGACTACTAGGAGGAGGAGGAGGAGGAGGAGGAGGAGGAGGAGAGTTGAGAGGAATCCAAGAAGAATTTACGAGCATTTCATGCAAAGTCTGTATACCCTTTGTCTTCCTCCATCCCACTCTCACTCCCACCCACCACCTCCCTCCCTCCCACCACCTCCCTCTTTCCCACCCCTCCCTCCCTCCCACTCCCTCCCATTCCGTCCCAGACCCATTCCCTCCCACTCACTCCCTCACTCTAACCCACTTCCTGATAATCACTCCCTCCCATCAACTTTCTTCAACTCCCTCCTTCGCACATATACTAGTACTCCCTCCACTCTACACAAGTACCCTCTTCCCTCTACACTAAATCCCTTTCCCTACACACCACATCAAATTCCCTCCTTGCTACAGCCTTCCCTCCACACTATATCCTCCCTTCACACCTTCCTTACTTCTGCAAGAATTTCTTCTCTCCTCCTATTTCTTTCCCTCTCTTCCTATCACCTTTTCCCTCTTGTTCCACCCTTCCCCTTCCCTCTGTCCCTTTTCTTCCCTCAGTCTTCTCACTTTTCCTTTGCTTCGTCCCTTCTCTTTTTCTGTCTTCACTCCCCTCATCTCTTTTTCCTTCCTCTCCCATTCGCGCTCCTTTCCCTCCTCTCCTTTCCTCTGTTCTTCCATACCCTACACTATCTTCCATTCTCTTCTCTTTTCCATCATTGCATTCGTTATCTCCACACGTCTACTCTGTGTTCGCTTGTGTACCTATGACAGGTTCTGTTCCTGTCTATGTCAACTTCTATGTGTCAACTTTTACATCTATCTATAACAACTTTGCAATCTCTCTGTGTTAACTTCTATATCTATGTCACTTTTGTATCTGCCAACTTCTGCATCTGTCTATATCAACTTCACTATATGTCTATTTTTACTTCTACTGTGTATGTCTGTGTCAAAATCTCTCTCTATCTATGGCACTATAGTATATATATATATATATATATATATATAATGTATGTTTGTGGGAGCTTGCTGATGGCTTGTGTTTACTTTAATAAGACGTATGAACAATAAACACAAATTGAAAAGGCCCATGAAATTCAATATATATAAAGTTTTAATTAAAAATTTAATATTTTTTTTAATTTAAAATTTAAATCCCATAGTACTCAATTAACATCTCTGAAGTCATGCAAATGTACTTACTAAGCTGACTCTCACACTCAATAATTCTACGAAAAAAATATACAGTAAACACTAGGGGAAACTTATCTGGAAAGCTGTGCAGACGACTGATGGGCATACGAGAGTTAACGTTGAGATGGCACTGTGCCTGAGAGAAGGTGAGTCAGCGATCACATCCCCCACACCAGCAGCGCACTGCTCCTGTGCAATTGACTTCTTATTAATATTCAATAAAATTGGAACCAAATATGTGCAGAAAATTCCACAATTTATATAATGCAACATGTAGGGTGCATTTAAGTTAGGGCCTAAAGGTAAAGTGGTTTTAACGTGGCTTGTTCAGTAATGACACTAGCTGTTGACACCTATTAATGCCATGACAATGCTTGCGCTAGCACAATAATAAATGATGGATACTAATAAAAGGTGTATGCAGTTGGTATAAAGTTACCTCGGAATAGGTCAGAGCATACCAGCACACAGCATAATGACATCTTGTGTGTATGTATCAACTCGTTCTGCATAAATGTAAACTTTGTCTATGTTTCTGTCTATATAAACTACTGCATCCATCTGTTTCAACTTGTCTGCGTATACATCTATGTCAACTTGTCTCCGTATTCATCTATTATGAAATTGTCTCTGCATCTACCTACGTCAACTGGTCTCCACGGCATATCTCCCTAGTTGAGAGTGTCTCCGTATTAACCTCTGTTAACTTGGCTCTACATTAATCTACGTCACCTTGCGTAAATCTGCTTCTACGACAATCTAATCGTCGATGGATATTCATCTAAGATGTCTTGTTCACCTGGTCTTGTGTACAGGTGTACTTCTCGGATACAATGTACACGAAAAATGGATTTAAATATTGTGTAACATTGTATTTATGGGTTTGTAGACTTGAGTATGTTTTTGTGTGAATGTGTCTCAGTGGTGCCCAGTCCCTGGATACATTTTGTGCTTTTTGTAACCAATCCTGATTACCCCCATGGGAAACTAACTGAATGTACAAAAAAACATCACACAAGAGAGACAAAACCTATGACTACTACGTTCCAGTCAAGGAATTGTGGCTTTTGTTCTTAACTGAATGTGTCTCATTTTGTAGACTGATTTGCGTTGGATGGCGAGACTTGGCGGTATGTATGGTAATGAAACATTATTTGTTGAGGTAACCTTTGTTTATAAACATTTCGTTCAACATAGAGGTTTGTCAAGTTTTGATGAAGCTCTGCTTAGAGCGGAACGTCGTTTGTTGACAAAGGTTTGATTTGCACAAGGTGTTTTTTTTTATCAAGTTTGGTTACTGTCTGACTGCACCCTGGTTAATGTTCGAGCCTCTCCTTGATCTGCGTGAGAAACTATCACCTGACCTCTCCTGCACATGTAGGCGAAACTATCACGTAAGCTTTCCTTGATCTCCGGACGAAACTACCCCTTGACCTTCCCCATGATCTGCGTATAAATCCTATCGTGTGACACTATGCGGCATCTGGGTACGAAGGAATCACGTGACCTTCCCTACGACTACGCACGACGTGTGGAAAATTATCAATCAACGTCAACTGATTTCTCCACAAAGAAAATTTTTACGAGTTCTATATCATACGTCTTCGATATAATATTCCCTTTTCATTACTCTCCTTCTCAAGTGGTTATTTTTGTCTTATCTTTCTGGTTGATTTAAGGTAATTGCCTGAGTGCTGAGAGATGAGATGATGACAGCACTGTCATGCTTGTCATTAGCGCTTGTCATGATGACACCTCGTTTGCTCGTTCCCTCGTGATTTCCTGGCTGTAAACTAGGTGTGATTTTCGTCATTACTTGGCTTGTGTGTACTCACCTAGTTGTGGTTGCAGGGGTCGATCACAGCTCCTGGCCCCGCCTCTTCGCTGTCCGCTACTGGGTCTCTGCTCTCCCTGCTCCATGAGCTTTATCATACCTTGTCTTAAAACTATGTATGGTTCCTGCCTCCACTATATCTTTCTCTAGACTATTCCACTTCCTGACTACTCTGTGGCTGAAGAAATGCTTCCTAACATCCCTTTGACTCATCTGAGTCTTCAGCTTCCAGTTGTGTCCCCTTGTTTCTGTGTTCCCTCTCTGGAACATCCTGTCACTGTCTACCTTGTCGATTCCCCGCAGTATTTTGTATGTCGTTATCATGTCTCCTCTGACCCTTCTTTCCTCCAGTGTTGTTAGTCCTATTTCCCTCAGCCTTTCTTCATAGGACAGACCCCTGAATTGTGGAACTAACCTTGTCGCAAACCTTTGCACTTTCTCTAGTTTCTTTACGTGCTTGACCAGGTGTGGGTTCCAGACTGGTGCTGCATATTCTAGTATGGGCCTGACGTACACGGTGTACAGTGTCTTGAACGATTCCTTGTTAAGGTAACGGAACGCTAATCTTAGGTTTGCCAGTCGCCCATATGCTGCCGCAGTTATCTGTTTGATGTGTGCCTCCGGAGACGTGCTTGGCGTTATACTCACCCCAAGGTCTTTCTTTGTTTGTGTGTGTGTGTTTGTTTGTGTGTGTGTTGTGTGTGTGTTTGTGTGTGTGTATGTGTATGTGTGTACTCACCTAGTTGTACTCACCTAGTTGTGGTTGCAGGGGTCGAGACATAGCTCCTGGCCCCGCCTCTTCACTGGCCGCTACTGGGTCACTCTCCCTGCGCCATGAGCTTTATCATACCTCTTCTTAAAGCTGTGTATGGAACCTGCCTCCACTACATCGCTTCCCAAGCTTTTCCACTTCCCTACTACTCTGTGACTGAAGAAATATTTCCTAACATCCCTGTGATTCATCTGAGTCTTCAACTTCCAACTGTGTCCCCTTGTTGCTGTGTCCCATCTTTGGAACATTCTGTCTCTGTCAACCTTGTCAATTCCTCTCAGTATTTTATATGTCGTTATCATGTGTCCCCTATCTCTCCTGTCCTCCAGTGTCGTCAGGTCGATTTCCCTTAACCTCTCCTCGTAGGACATACCCCTTAGCTCCGGGACTAGTCTTGTTGCAAACCTTTGCACTTTCTCTAGCTTCTTTACGTGCTTGGATAAATGTGGGTTCCAAACTGGTGCTGCATACTCCAGTATGGGCCTAACGTACACAGTGTACAGGGTCCTGAACGATTATTTATTAAGATGTCGGAATGCTGTTCTTAGGTTTGCTAGGCGCCCGTATGCTGCAGCAGTTATTTGGTTGATGTGCGCCTCAGGAGATGTGCCTGGTGTTATACTCACCCCAAGATCTTTTTCCTTGATTGAGGTTTGTAGTCTCTGGCCCCCTAGACTGTACTCCGTCTGCGGTCTTCTTTGCCCTTCCCAAATCTTCATGACTTTGCACTTGGTTGGGTTGAACTCCAGGAGCCAATTGCTGGACCAGGCTTGCAGCCTGTCCAGATCCCTTTGTAGTTCTGCCTGGTCCTCTTCCGATTGAATTCTTCTCATCAACTTCACATCATCTGCAAACAGGGACACTTCGGAGTCTATTCCTTCCGTCATGTCGTTCACAAACACCAGAAACAGCACCGGTCCTAGGACTGACCCCTGTGGAACCCCACTCGTCACCGGCGCCCACTCTGACACCTCGCCACGGACCATGACTCGCTGCTGTCTTCCTGACAGGTATTCCCTGATCCATTGTAGTGCCTTCCCTGTTATCCCTGCCTGGTCCTCCAGCTTCTGCACTAATCTCTTGTGTGGGACTGTGTCAAACGCCTTCTTACAGTCCAAGAATATGCAATCTACCCACCCCTCTCTCTCTTGTCTTACTGCTGTCACCCTGTCATAGAACTCCAGTAGGTTTGTGACACAGGATTTCCCGTCCCTGAAACCGTGTTGGCCGTCGTTGATAAGCTCATTCCTTTCTAGGTGCTCCACCACTCTTCTCCTGATAATCTTCTCCATGACCTTGGATACTGTACATGTCAGTGACACTGGTCTGTAGTTTAATGCTATGTTTCTGTCTCCTTTTTTAAAAATTGGAACTACATTTGCTATCTTCCATACCTCTGGTAGTTGCCCTGTTTCGATAGACGTGTTGAAGATTGTTGTTAGGGGTACACATAGCTCCTCTGCTCCCTCTCTCAGGACCCATGGAGAAATGTTGTCCGGCCCCATCGCCTTTGAGGTATCTAGCTCGCTTAGTAGCCTCTTCACTTCCTCCTCAGTTGTGTGTATCGTGTCCAGCACCTGATGGTGTACCCTACCTCTCCTCCTTTCTGGAGGCAGTTCTATTTCCTCTGTGAACACCTCTTTGAATCTCATGTTGAGCTCCTCACACACTTCGTGGTCATTTCTTGTGACCTTCCCTCCTTCCTTCCTCAGCCTGATTACCTGGTCCTTGACTGTTGTTCTCCTCCTGATGTGGCTGTACAACAGCTTTGGGTCAGATTTTGCTTTCGCTGCTATGTCATTTTCGTATTGTCTTTGGGCTTTCCTTCTTACCTGTGCATATTCATTATTCATTATTCTCCTGGGTCCTTTGCCTGTGTGTGTGTGTGTGTGTGTGTGTGTGTGTGTGTGTGAGTGTGTATGTGTGTATGTGCGTGTGTATGTGTGTATGTGCGTGTGTATATGTGCGTGCGTGTCTTATGTGCGCCTGTGTCTCTGAGTGTGTGTTTGTATGTGTGTATGTGTGTGTGTTTGTGTTTGTGTGTGTATGTTTGTGTGTGTGTATGTATGTATGTATGTATGTGTGTGTGTGTGTGTGTGTGTGTGTGTACTCACCTAGTTGTACTCACCTAGTTGTGGTTGCAGGGGTCGATTCATAGCTCCTGGCCCCTTCATTTGTGTGTATGTGTGTGTGTGTGTGTTTGTGTTTGTGTCTGTGTGTTTGTGTGTGTGTGTATGTTTATGTGTATGTGTGTGTATATGTGTGTGTGAGTATGTGTGTGTGTATGTGTGTGTTTGTGTATGTGTGTATGTGTTTGTGTGTGTGTGTGTGTATGTGTGTTTTTGAGGGTTCGAGTCTCAGCTCCTGGCCCTACTTCTTAAACGGCTTTCACAGACATTATCACTTTCTGGCCACACTGTATCTATCCTAACTTCGCTTGAAACTTTCTGTTGAGTATTCCTCTCCCACTTCCATATCTACCTCATTCCAACTATTTACTACCCTGAGAAAGAAAAAAAAGTACTTCCTAACATCCCTGTGGTTACACTGTTTCTTCAGCATCCCATGTCTCGCATTTAAAAAGAAAGCCTACCTTTATATTCTCTGTCAAATGCTTGGAGTACCTTGTACGTCCTAAACATGTCTCCCCTTGTCCTTCTCTTTTCTAAAGTCACCAGGAGCATTATCTTTCATATGATTCGCCTCAGTTCCCTTTGATTTGGGACAAGCTTTGTTGGAAATGTCTGGGACTTTTCGTGTTTTCGTAGGTGCTTTACCAAGTGAAGGATCCATTCTAGTGGTGTATACGCAGTAAAAAGCCTTTCATATGTTGCCTAAAGAGTCATAAACGATTCATTATTGAGGTTTCTGAGGGAAAGGTTGTAATATCGGCACACATCAACCTAGATGCACCTCGGGCGATATGTTGGGTGTGATGTTAACACCAAGATCTTTCTCATTGAGCAATACTTGTAGTCTATTTCTTCTCAAGCTCTCTTTCTTCTCCCCCCATCCCCAATTTTCATGCCCTTGTACTTGTTTGGATTGAACTCCAGTAACCACTTGTTTGGCCACAGTTACAGCTTGTCCAAGTATTCTTGTATCCTGTCTCTATCCTCTTCCTTTTTTAGTTCTTCTCATTACATAAGCTTCAATCCCTTAGGCAAAACAATTAAATGTATTTTGAATAGTAATGGTCCGAGTACTGATCCTTGGGGAATCCCACTTGTTACGTTTTCCCATGATGAAACGTTTACCCTTACTATCACCTATTAATAGTCTTCTGTGCGTTAGCTATTCCTTCATTTTTTAATACTCGTTAGTTTTTATAGGCTGAAGGTAAGAATTCTTGCCTTTATTTAGAATATAAAAGTTGTTCAGCTCCTTTAAACACCTTCCTCAGCATTTTATTACATCTTTATTAAAAAGAAACAATCGAACAGGAAACAGGATGAGGCTTGAGTTAGCTGTGAGACAGAGATTGCATTTGGATAACAGAATTTATCAAATTAATGTTCGTATGCTGAAGTTCATAATAATGTATCAATGCTTGGTCTCCTAATTTATGACTCAGTCTCTGGTGGGATACAGTGTCAAATGCTTTCCAGTAGTCAAAGAATGTGCAGTCAACCCATCCTATTTTCTAACTTGACTTTTGTTATTTTGTCATAGAGCTTCAGCAGTTGAGGCATGGTTTAGCTTCTCTAAATCCATGGAGGTTTTCTGTGACAGAGTCCCTCCTCTCTTGGTACTCAACCAGTCTTTTCCAATACTCTGAACAAGATACGCCTCAGTGATACTGGCCTATAATTCAGTCTCGTCTGTTTGTCTCCCTGCTTGTGTATTGGGACCACATTTGCAGTTTTCTAGTTGCTGTTTGGAACGTTTAATATCTCTAGTGACGTGTGTGTGCATGTGTGTGTGTGTGTGTGTGTGTGTGTGTGTGTGTGTGTGTGTGTGTGTGTATGTGCGTGTGTATATGTGCGTGCGTGTGTCTTATGTGCGCCTGTGTCTCTGAGCGTGTGTATGTGTGTGTGTGTGCGTGCGGGTGTGTGTCACCGAATGCGTCATGTGTGCGCAAAATGACGCCCAAATTCACTAAATTACAGCCATAACATTTTGTTTACACTCGCCAGCCAGCATGACATGTGGATATCGCGCCTCGAGTTGCCAACAGTTGATAATTATTGACCATATCTGTGTTTGTGTCGTATCTGCTGAAGCGATCGACGCTCCTCGCAACTTGTGTCGAGTTGCTGGTCGATGAGGCATTTGTTCCTTTAATCGAATCATATATCTACCTCGATGAAGTACAAGAGAGAGAAATTAATTTATTACATAAAGTCAGCGACAATATCATGCGTCGGCAACAGCGACGAGACTGGGCGACAGGTGCAACCAGCCGACCAATCAGGTGGCACCATCCGGGACACTGCCTCCAGCGCTGACCAATCACAGCCCTGGAAGCACATGCACCTGGTCACGTGACTCTATCTTTACATACACAGTTGTCTTACATATTGACAGAAATGTTATTGACTCAAGACACGGGGTAGGAAACGTGTAAATTATGCGAAATACGGCCCAAGAACAGGTGAAATGCACCATGTCCGCGGTAAATATCAAGAGATAGACATGTTACCACGCAGTGATGGTCAATGCTAACGATACTCTCGGTTTTTTTTTCATGTTTTTTTTTTTACGACAGTATAATTACTGGTCATATTATGGGGGGGTGGCGGAAGTGAACAATGGGGGGGGGAAGACAAAATGGCGTCAGTAGGAGGGTTGCTGGAACACTCTTAAGATAGGTACATCTCTCACTGGTGTCTCTCTCACTCACACACAACTCTCCTAATGATCATCTCTCTTATTTTTTAATAAATGTTCAATTATTCCCATTTCGAGACGTGTGCAGGTATGTATATGGAACTGGAAGAGCAGCCTACTGCACGTGGGTGAATTCTGGGTATTTTGAGACCACAGAAGACAACCAGTCATTTAAAAATATGGCAGATCTACTCCCCAGTCTATATTACCTGGCTGGTGAGGAGTTAATGGTTCTGTGTGATGATTCTGGATTATTAGTATTGTCTGGTGTTGTTAAATAAATGCTGTTTTCGATTTTGTTATATTCCAGTGTGGTATTTGTCACCACTGTTACCACCACGACTGTCACCACTGCTAATGCCTCCATCACCACTACCACTACTGTCACAATCACTGCTGTCACCACTATTGTTACCACCACGACTGTCACCACTGCTAATGCCTCCATCACCACTACCACTACTGTCACTATCACTGCTGTCACCACTATTGTTACCACCACGACTGTCACCACTTCTAATGCCTCCATCACCACTACCACTACTGTCACTATCACTGCTGTCACCACTATTGTTACCACCACGACTGTCACCACTGCTAATGCCTCCATCACCACTACCACTACTGTCACTATCACTGCTGTCACCACTATTGTTACCACCACTACTGTCACTACCACTGCTGTCAATACCAATACTGTCACCACCACTACTTTCACTACCACCACTGTCACTAACACTATTGTCACCACCACTACTGTACCACCACTACTGTCACGACCACTATTGTCACCACCGCTAATGTCACTACCACTACTGTCATTACCACTACTGTCACCACCACTACTGGCACTACCATTACTGTCAAAACCACTACTGTCACTACCATTACTGTCACAACCACTACTGTCACAACCACTACTGCCATTCACTACTACTGGCACCATCACTACTGCCACCACAACTACTGTCACCACCACTACTGTCACACCACTACTGTCACCACCACTACTGTCACCACCACTACTGTCACCACCACTACTGTCACCACCACTACTGTCACAACCACTACTGTCACCACCACTACTGTCACCACTATTACTGTCACCACCACTACTGTCACCACCACCACTGTCACTACCACTATTGTCACTGCCACTACTGTCACTACCATTACTGTCACTACCACTACTGTAACTACCACTACTGTCACCACCAGTACTGTCACCACCACTATTGTCACCCCTTCACTGTCACCATCTCTGTCACCGCCACTACTGTCCTACTCACTACTGTCCCCGTCACTACTGTCACCACCACTCCTACTACCACTGTCACCACAACCATCACTGTTACCACCACTACATCCATTGTTTCCCCTCCACTTCTACCACCAATGTCATAATCACTATCCCTCGTCGTCACCACCACCACTGTCGTCACCTCGACTGTAACCACCCCTACCATCATTGTCACCATCACTACTACTACTACTGTCACTATCACCACGACCACCTCCATTATCACAACTACCACCACTCTACTACTATCACCACCAGTCCCACCACTGTCATCATCATCACAACTCTCACCACCAGTACCAGGACTATCACCACCAGCCCACCGCTCTCCTGCCATCACCACTACCACCATCATCACCACTAACCACCATTACAATCATCAATACCACCACCATCACCACTACTGAGAGATCTACAGTATTCTAAGAAGTATAAGGGAGAGAGGCTGTTAGTAGTGGAACTCTTCAAGGATCAGAAAGAGGCCTGTGTTTCTGATGTCCTCTGGAGGATGACTGGTCCCATCAATATTTTTTACCATCATTAGGAATTAATACTTAATCTAACACTCAAATAACCCGGTCCAAGTCGGACCGAAACGTCGTCGTAAGTTTCTCTCTCCTACCTGCGGGTTATTTGTGTATTGTTCCAGTTACGGTATTGTGCCTTCTTGTTCTTAATCTGACACTATTTCTAGCATGCCACAAAGATCATTACAAGGCTTTATTAAAACTGTATCGCCGAAGATCATTACAGGGTTAAAACTGCTCCTAGTTTTCCTCCCTTCGACCAATACTAGGTCCACCACGGTTACAGGTGTTTCCAGGGACTAGTTCCAGGATTAACACTGTTCCTAGTGTCCCCCAGATATCTGTACCAGGGGTAACACTGTTCCTAGTGTCCCCCAGATATCTGTACCAGGGGTAACACTGTTCATAGTGTCCCTCAGACATGAGTACCAGAGTTAACAACGTTTCTAGTGATCCTCAGACATGAGTACCAAGGTTAACACTGTCCTTAGTTTTCCCTTAAGATCAGTACTAGGTTTAAATCTGTTCCTCGTGTCCCTAGGCCCAAAATTCTCCTATTGTTCCATGGGGATCATTGTTATGCCTAACATTGCTCCTAGTATCTCCCCGGGATCAGTACTAGTCCAAGAACTGTCTTCACTACATGTTCCTGACCTGATGACTTTGAGCACAAATACATCTTTACTTGTGGGCAATTTTGAAATTATTAGGAAGAAATCAGGAGGACAATAGGAGGCTGCAAAACTATCTAGATGTAAGATACCAGATGAAAAGTTCTCCACCTGTTTCCACTTTCATAAGACCATAAGAAACGAGGGGTAATGAATGAAAGCAACACATAAGCAAGAGAAAACACACGCACACACACACACACACAAGAGCTGTGAATTGACCCCTGCAACCACAATTAGGTGAATACACACATATACATTAAAAGAAAGCACAGAGAATGGTTCACAAGTGCAAATGGACTATTAAACAAGGGTGATGAATATGTAGAATGGATAGCAGAGGTAACCTCAGACATCATAGCAATCAGGCAAAAAACTAACTGAAATGGTAACAAATGCCATATTCCCAGCAGAGTTTCAAGTAATGAAGAAAGACTTTTACTGATTATCAGAAATCAGTGTAGCTTTGAAGAGATGAGAAGGGTAAATAGAAATTAGTCAAATGACTTCACTCAAGGGACAGTCAAGTCAGAGGGACCCAGTGTATTAAAGGCAGTTACAACCCATCACCAAACAGTAAGAAGGCCATGGTAGGACTGATGACAACGTAAATCAATGGTCGAAATCTCATTAGAAACGGCACGAAGAGCCCATATGGCCAAAGCAAAGTTACTAATCATGGAAGATTTCAACCACAAAGAAATGGACCGGGAAAACTGGGATCTCCATGACTGACTAGAAACGTGGACTGTGTTCAGCATGAACACAGCGAGAGATGGAGGAGGCGATCAGCCACGACAATGTAGAGAGGATAAAACCAAAAGTGCAAGAACGCGGAAAAAATTATAGAAAGCAAAGAAAAGTAGAAAGTAGAGAAGCCTGTGAGGAACAGAACTAATGATTTAAAGAAGAGTCGTTCTCAGTGAAAGCAAGGGGCAACCCCAGAGAGTCAAAGAGGAAGGGTACACTAATATGTACTGGAAACAATACACATAATATGGAAAGAGTTGAAAAAAATATTGAGCTTCATACATCAAAGTCAATGGGACCCGACAAAGTGTAATTTCCATTCAGTGAGAGAAGGGACAAAAGCATTGGCCGAACCAATGGCAAAAATTCTCAAGAAGTCAATGGATATGGAATAATTGCCACAGAGGTGGAATGCAGAGATTATAGTTGCAATATTGAAGGAGATAGACAAGAAGAGTTAAACTACAGACTAGTATCACTAGCAAGCATAATATGCAAGGTGATGGTGAAGCAATCAGAAGGTTGGATGTGAAGCATCTGGAGTAGAGTGTTGACACCAGCCATAACTAACACGGATTAAAAATAACATATCTTGTCACACAAACCTTCTAGAGTTTAAAAACAAAAACAAATATAATTAAGAGAGAGAGGAATGGGTGGGCTGCATGTTTTTGATCTGCAATATGTCACTTAATACTGAACCCCACACAATGAGTTTGTCTTTGGAATTAGCCAAAATATATATAAAAATAACCAAAAAAAAAAAAAAAAGAACAGACCTTTGCCATTGAGAAATATGATAAAGATAAGAGAGTTAATGTTGAAGATAGCGAACGAGTCACTTTATAATAACATGATAACCACAGCCAGCTAAAGTTATCCATTGTTTTGTAAACCAGGATGTATCTTGACGGTATGAGACGCAGAGCAGCTATTTTATCTTGTCCTCCTCCTGTGTCTTCTTAATGTCTCCTGTGAGTTAATGTTAAAGAGGATAGAGTCAAATAGTTGGTCTCCACTCATACAACCATGGGTCATCTGGGTTTGGGATGCAAGGGTTGGCTTCCGCTGACCGTACAAACTTATGAGTGTGTGTGTGTGTGTGTGTGTGTGTGTGTGTGTGTGTGTGTGTGTGTGTGTGTGTGTGTGTGTGCAGGTGTGTCCAAACACAGGAGTGTATTAAACCTTGATCAGTCGTTTAAACGAACTCACGTTGAACAAATAGAACAGAATATAAGAGGAGCAACGTAAATTTCGGCACCACGCCGAGGTCCTCTTCGAGCCTGGGGGAAAAAAGAGCACATGATCTTCACGTAAATTTATCCATTGCATGGATACAGTTAATTATATTTAACCTTAATGCTGCAAGGAATAACTGTAGCCCCGAATGATATTAGCGACAAACTGTTTCGTTCACGTAAGAATAATAGTTCTGGAAGCACCCACAAACGACGAGAAATACGTTTGCAAAGCGCCTATAATTTGTACAAAGCAAGAACCACAGATTTCAGGAATTATCTTGAAGAAGGTCTTTGAGTAACAAGAGGAGGCGTCCAGCACCTCCGTCTGCTCGGCTGCACCACAAAGACCTCCTCCTCCTACCTGTCTCGGAGCAATATCGAAGCCTCGAACCATTTGCCGAGACCAATACCAACCCGCCTTTGTGCCACCACCTCTTTGGTCCAAGAGCCCTTAATCCAAATTGCGCCCCACAATAGGAAAACTTTTGGAGAATATTTACCCACACTAATCGAAATTACCTTCCCACAATAGTTTATTTTTGGAATATTTATGCCCAGTGACGGCTCCATGGTGGAGCATACTCTGGTATCTAAAGTTTAGCAAAAATCACGGTCTTGGTCTTACTCGAAGGTCCCCAATACCAAGACGGTACTTGTCGCGATGTGTCCTCAGAGGTACCACACAGGGGGGTCGCAAAGGTACCTCTCCGAGGGCCGTGTACCACACAAAGGGAAAAACTTTATATGGTAAGCTCTCCAGTGCTACGAGAGTCTGGGAATGTGAACCGTTTTTCTGGGGAGATTTCGCAGGTTGTTGAATATGAGAAGAAGAAACATGAGCGGTGTGTTTGAATTCGTCTTCACATTGGACGACACTCAAGCGCATGGCTCAGTCTAGCTCTCACAAAACCAGATATTCTATGCAATTTATTTACATCTGTAGGCCAAAATTTCTAGTGCTTATGGATAGAAATAGTTGACGATGAGATTGCAATGATAGAAGAGCCTTTATTGAAATCTCGACACGCTCTCTGTTTGCATTTTAAATAAATGTTGAAAAGGGCAGTGCGTCGGCCTGTCCAAACCGTTGACCAGCGGTGCAATGCGTGCTGACACCTGTCAAATGCAGACTCGGCCCAGCTGACAGGTACTAGCACAGTGACACTTGCCCCTCTAGATATTGATCATGATCTAGCTCTCTCTCTCTCTCTCTCTCTCTCTCTCTCTCTCTCTCTCTCTCTCTCTCTCTCTCTCTGTTCACAAAGATCTGCACAAAATCTCTCTTTCTTACATAAAAGAGCACATAAACACAAAAGTCCACTAACACGAGTTCTTCTACACAGTATCAGTCTCTCTCTCTTTCTCTCCCTTTCCTCCTCACAAAAACGCACACGAACACGCAAATAAGTACAAAAACACTCGCACAAAAACATACCCGACACTCACACTCAACAATAGTGTCCCCACTGTTGTTGTTGATGTTACGCCACTCGCCGCCTCCCAAAATTTTCACACAATTGAGAACGAAGTCGGTCAGATGAATACGATATTTGTGCTCCCGCCTTCCCACCCGCCCTGACCTCCTCCTCCTCTCTCGCGACAGGTAAAATCTATTTGCCTCGTTGTTCCCACGGCCTGGTACCAGGTTGAAGGATGGAAGGATGGAAGATCCCCGGGGTAGCATACTTCCCATGGTCCAAATTGGCGTTTGTATAGGCAGGGAGTTAAATGTAGATTTAATATCGTAAAGCGCTATACTCACTCGGCGTATGACAAGCAAGGAGGTAGAGACCCAGCTGGTTTCAAATGTATCACTCCAAGAGGTAATCGCAAAGATAATTTAGCCTGGGTTTCTAATCGAGATTAAAGAGCACGTGTCTCGTTGATAAATTATTAAGATTTCTGTCAGTAATACTAGGCAATAGTAACCTACCATTGCCTTTGTTTAGCATCATCAAAGCCAATAAACTCTGCATTCTCAAAGTAAAGCTTATCTTTAATGATGAATTATACACTGTAAGGAATTAAAAGGCACAATACCGTGACTGGAACAATACACAGATAACCCACACAGAGGAGAATGGAAATTTAGACGACGTATTGTCGGACCGAAACGTCGTCACAAGTTTCAGTCTTCTATGGGCAAGTTATTTGTGTACACGCTGTAGTGTTTTGTATAATAATGGGGATTCTCATTTATCTAATCATTAATAATTTATAAAGGGGATGTTTAGGTATCAAAGTGTTAAGCAGATTTTTCCCTACTGCAAAATGGTACATATATACAGACATTGTCCAGTGATTTACGCCAAAGAATCAAGATTCAAATAAGATTTCCTCTTGATCTATATAATCTCAGTCGAACCAAAAAATCCACTGTTGAGATTCAACAAAATAATTCAATACCATTTCTAGAGATTTTCATATACAAAAAAAGGACCAGGAATTCAGATTATAAACATACTGAAAGTTAACAAGGTTTTTTTTTATGTACACTGTTATACGTCACTTGTCAAAGCTGAACATTCGATGTTCTCTTCTGTGTTGTCATAGCCTCTGTGTGTTTGTAGTCCAGAGTTCATACGCGCCCTGAGTACGCTAATAGACAATACAAGTAAGTGTCAGGGGCCCAAGATTGTTCAATTGCCACCCAGCACACATAAGGGGGATTACCAATAGACCCCTGGCTGTCTTCCAGAGGGAGCTGGACAGACACCTAAAGTCAGTACCTGACCAGCCGGGCTGTGGTTCGTACGTTGGTTTGCTTGCGGCCAGCAGTAACAGCCTGGGTGATCAGGCCCTGATCCATCTAGGGGCCCGCTCATGGACCAAGCCGCTGGAGCGTTACCCCCCAGAACGCCCTCCAGGTATACACCAGGTATGATAAAATAGCAAAAGTATATGAAATAGCCTTTTACCTAAGAAACCCAAAACCTTTTATTGATAAGTCTTCGAAAATTACAATGAAAATTTTTGACCGTCCAGATAAGGAACAATATGCGGCCAAAAACAGGCTGATATTATCATACATATCTTTTTAAATTCGTATTTTCTCAAAAACTTTAACCATAATTTTTTTAATAAAAGATATATATTATGTCATTAATTTTCCATGGTATGCCTTGATGAAGGTGAAGGGCTCTTCATTCAAGGAACTAGAGTTACCCTCCCTCTCCTTGGATCATATCTGATTGCCACCCATTTCTCCCTGGCGCTGTATCGCCCCTAACAATTGCAAGATCTCTATAACAACTGCAAGATCTTTATAACAATCACATCTCTATAACAATCACATCTCTATAACAATCGCAAGATCTCTATAACAACTGCAAGATCTCCATGTTAATAAGTTATGGACTTTATACTGGACAAGCTAAGAGAAGCCTGGACGTTTTAGATCAAAGCATCATAACCACAGCATCAGATCTGGCCAAGATTCTCATACTCTGTTAATTCATGCAAGAGATTCTAATCATGCCAATGATTAGCTAAAAACTGAGACGCTGTTACATGCAAATCACCGGCCGAACTAAATACCAAGTCTTGTTGTGTAAAAACTAGTGTTGATTCTAATCTGTACATATATGTAGGACTTTACAGGCAGATCCATTAATAATTAATAAAATACTGGAAAGTTTTAATCTAGGTTGACCCACCGAGTAAATCTCCTGTGGTTCGATACCCGGTACGGGTGGAAACACTGGGCGTGTTTCCTTACACCTGCTGCTGACCCTGTTCACCTAGCAGCAAGCAGGTACCTGGGTGTTAGCCGACTGGTGTGGGTCGCATCTGGGGGACAAGATCTGCCTAAGTTGCCCGAAATGCTTTGCATAACCAGGGGCTTTCTAAATAGTATGTCAATGATGTCAGCTAGGTCAGCATAAGTTGTATCGTGTACTTGTAGAAATAAAGATTATTATTATTATTATTATTATTATTATTATTATTATTATTATTATTATTATTATTATTATTATTATTATTATTATTATTATTATTATTATGGATCATTCAGCGCAGGAAATGATGAAGGATTGATTCTGTTTGTGTCCTAATCACAAAATATTTAAGCTTCCTTCCTTCTTACTGACTTCTTGAATACACTCACATGGAGAGTGAGATGCTGAAATTCGTCACTACTGGAGTGTGGATCCACTTGACCTTCACTCTTCAGCACCACTCCACCAGAAGTGTGGGGCGAGCGTTAATCGTTCACCTACCTGGAGTATGGGACGACCAGACCTTCACTACTAGGAATGTGGAACGGCCAGACTTTCACTACCAAGAGTGTGGGGCGGCCAGACCTTCACTACCAGCAGTATGGGACGACCAGACCTTCACTACTAGGAATGTGGAACGGCCAGACTTTCACTACCAGGAGAATGGGACGACCAGACCTTCACTACCAGGAGAGTGGGACGACCAGACCTTCACTACCAGGAGAGTGGGGCGACCAGACCTTCACTACCAGGAGTGTAGGGCGACCAGACCTTCACTACAAGGAGTGTGGGACGACCAGACCTTCACTACCAGGAGAGTGGGACGACCAGACCTTCTGACCATCCATGGGCACCTTGTCTTTCACGTGACTGTGTCCTTTCTCCTTTTCGAGATACAAATTTTCTGTTTGTCATTGTGCCTGTGAGGAGAATGAAGCTAAATGTTGTATCTCCTTTCGTCTAATTTGTTTATTTATCCTTTCTTAGTTACCTCTCTCTCTCTCTCTCTTCTCTCTCTCTCTCTCTCTCTCTCTCTCTCTCTCTCTCTCTCTCTCTCTCTTTTAATATATTCTCAACATTTCATCATACTCGAAACTCTTTGATTCTTCCCTCATTGCATGTTGCACTAATTCTCCTCTTCTTCCTTTTTCCTTCATGTCCTCTTCACCATTATCCTCCTCTCACCCTTCTCTACTAGCTTCCCTTCCTCAGTATCCTCCCCTCCTCCTTCTCTTCCTCTTCCCCTCCCCCCCCCTCTACGTCGCCACCAGCCGCTGTGAAAAACAAAGGTTGGTGTAAAGATGGTCTTGAGATAAGACTCACCTGGGCGACCTGTGTATGGGCCTATCCCACCCGTTCTCCTCTGTGCCCTCTCGACCTTCAGCGTCTCAGCTCAAGGGATCACTCTTCCAGGTTTCCAACATCCTGGAAAAGCAGCAGAAATACCTCTGCGTCGTCTCGACACACGGGTTAAGATCCCCTGACGAAGGACCTGCCGGGAGCCACAGATACACACCACCTTACAAACGCGCTCCTGAGGGTCGAGTCTCCATCCTCTGCCGGAGGTGGAGGTGGTGGAGCCCTGCTTGGATAGCTTCCAGGGGATAGGGAGTGATCCAGGCCGGGTGTGGATGGTGTTGGTCCTGGGGTTTTGCGTCCTAATGGACAATTCTTGTTGTCTGGTTGCCCGGGGCACGGAAGAGACGCGCCGGAGCACCAGGAAAACTGTCTTATGCTGTCACCAGCGTAAACTAGCCACAATGTTTATGGGAGCGATCCCGAGAGAGCAACAGCGACGCCAGATGCAGGGAAGACTTGGCCGGGATCAGGAGCCCGGTATATGTGTGTGTGTGTGTTTGTGTACTCACCTAGTTGTGGTTGCAGGGGTCGATTCATAGCTCCTGGCCCCGCCTCTTCAATGGCCGCTACTGGGTCACTCTCCCAGCTTTATCATACCTCTTCTTAAAGCTATGTATGGAACCTGCCTCCACTACATCTCTTCCCAAACTATTCCACTTCCCGACCACTCTGTGACTGAAGATATACTTCC